>PVKN010011565.1:0-21534 GCA_004027915.1 Capromys pilorides | reverse complement strand
CATTGGTGGGAAAATAAATTGAAGCAACATCATTCATATTTATAAAATTGTTAAATGATCTTGAGTTTTATATATTTAATGTTTTTCATTGTAAAAATAGTGTTCTGCTTTCAGATGGCACAAAACGCTAATTTAGTTGTCCGAGTAAATCATTACTCCAAAGAATATATATATCTAGTCTCCCTCTCTCTAGGTTGCAGTATACCTTTCTCCATTTTTGATGAGTTTCTTTCAGAAAAGAAGAATGAAAGGTTTGTTTTTGTTTTTGTATTATAAGTTCTGTTATTATAAATGAGAATGAAGTAGGAGGTTACTATTATCAGTGTAAACAAAATTACTAAACAGAGTATGTCTTTTTACAGTCCCGCAGATCCTCCACAGGTTCTAACCCAGCGAAGACCCCTTGCAATTCTCAAATCTACAGCAAACATCACCGCCAGTGAGGATGTTTCTCCAGATGTTTGTGTAAGGAGCAGATTCCCTAAGTGCTGTAAACATTTAATTCAGCTCTCTCCAAAGATCAGGGTTAAAATTAAAATCACTAATGGAACTAAGACCATGAAAAGATGCTCAGGATCCTTAATCACTGAGAAAAGGCAAATCAGAACCATAGTGCTGTAACTATTTGATATCCACTACAATGGCTATAACCAAAGACAGACAATGCCAAGTGTTTGGGACAGGGGCATAGTGAGATTATAACCTTTATGCATTGTTAATAGAAATATAAAATGGTACAGCTTCTTTGAAAAATTTCTTGGTCATCCCTCAAAATGTTAAATTTAGAGGTCTGATAAGACCCAGTAGGGGCCAGGGAGATAGCTCTTTGGCACAAGTACCTGCTTGGCAAGTGCAAGGTCATGAGTTTGAACCCCAGTTCCGCAAAAAAAAAAAAAAAGACCCAACAGTGCTCCCCCAAGTACACTCAAAAGCATTAAAAATGTTCACATACCCAAAAACTTAAAGAAGTACACAGAAACATTATTTGTGATAGTTAAAGCAACCAAGTGTCCAAATATTGTACGTCCATATCATGAAATACTATATTCCAACAAAAAAGACTGAAGTATTGATACATGTTATGACATACAACACAGTGAGCCTTGAAAACAGTGCCAAGTAAAATAAGCCAGCACCAAAAAAAAGAACATGTTAAAGTATTCCATTGGTGTGTAACTGGCAAAAAGTGTTCTGTGAGTTTCCAGAGGATTAGGGAGAGAAGGTGAAGGAAAATGACTACCATGGGCATAGTTTTGCAGGGTGGGGAGGTTGTTTTAGTTTTTTTGAGTAATGGATATGTTAGATAGAAGGGTGATAGTTGTATAACCATGTGCATATACTAAAAACCACTGAAATGTATATACCTTCTTGGTATGTGAATTAGATCCTCTGTCTCTGTCTCTCTCTTCAAGACAGGATCTCACTATGTAGCCCAGGGTGGCCTTGAACTTGCAGCAGTTCTTTGGAATTATGAGTGCATAGCATTACACCCAGTTCAATTTAAAGTTTAAAGCCAGGTGTGGGCTGGGTGTGATGGTGTGCTCTGGAGGCTGAGGTAGGAGGATTGTCATGCTAGCCTGGTTACATACTGAGTTCAAGGCCAGCCTGAATTACAGAGATAGGTCCTGTCTCAAAAAACCAAAAATAAAAAGTTTAGTTATGCAGTGCAGGCTAGCAACTCTTGTCTTTTTGAGACAGAGTCTCTCTATGCAGTTCAGGCTGGCCTTGAGCTGGTCTGAACCAGCCCAGGCTGGTCTCAAAACTCACACCGATCCTCCTGCCTCAGCCTCCCAAGTGCTGGAATTACAGGTGTGCGCCACCATGGCCCGGCAGGCTAGCAACTCTTATAGTCAAAATTTTTGCCTTGGCATCCCAAGTGCTGGGATTACAGACATGTGCCAAAATACTTGGCTCCAATTTTTTAAAGTGCAGAATATTATTAGTTTGATACCCTTTTAAAATATTGTACAGGGCCAGCAAGATAGCTCAGCAGACTTTAGGCTTAGGCAGTCGCAGAGACTGTGGTTAGATCCCTGGCACCAAATGTTTATTGACTATTTCTGCACGTCCAAGGGGATGAATTATTTGGAGTAAATTTTTAAAACGGGATTTTTCTTTTTATTTACTTCTTTATTGAGGTATGTTTTATATTCAGTAAACTGCACAAATGTTAATTGTACAAATAGCAGAATTTTCACATCTGTTAATATTTGTGATGTTTTATACTCAAGCTATAGAATATTAATTTCTTTTTCTTTTTCTTCCCCCCCCCCACGGGATTGAACTCAGGACCTTGCATTTGCCAGGCAAGCACTTATTCTACTGAGCTATCTCCCCAGCCCTCAGAATATTAATTTCATTAAAATTAATTTTTTTAAAAAAGAATATTTCTGGCAACTTACAAAAAAGCCTAGGGAAGGGCCAGCCAGATAGCTTAGCAGACTAAAGCAACTGTTTAAGCAGAGCACAGCAGCCAGGTTTTCGATCCCCTGTGTGCCTTGCTGGCCCTACCCCCTTGAAACTGGGTGTGGTGATGCATACCTATAATCCCAGCACTTGAGAGTCTGAAAACAGGACAATCACTGAAACCAATCTACATAGTGAGACCCTGTGCACCCTGTCCTAAATTCATTTTAAAAAAAAAGAAGAAAGTCCAGGAAATTTGTGTGATAGGATTTAGTCAGGCCCCATTCCTTTCATTTAGAATTAGAGTTTCCAGGGAAGATGTTTTTGTGGTACAGGGGATTGAACTTAACCTTGTGCTTACGAGGCAGGTGCTTATGCCACTGAGCTATCTCTCCAGCCCCTTAGTTGCCTTTGGTTTTTGGTTTTTTGCAAGAAGTTAAACCATTTTTTTGTTTGTTTGTTTGTTTGTTTGTTTTAAACATTTTTTATTAGTACTGGCCAAATAACTCGGTGAATTAAAGCACCTATTTAGGCAGAAGCAGGGGCTGGGTTCAATGGGCAGGGCACAATGAGATGATGGTGATTTAAGACTGGGCATGGTGGTGACCATACAGTAATCCCAGAGCTTGGGAGGCTGAACACAGGGGGATCACTATGAGTCCATTCTACATAGTGAGACCCTGTAGACCCTGTATTAGAATACAAAAAAAAAAAAAAAATTTTTTTTTAGCTGGGCTGGGGAGATAGCTCAGTGGTCTAAGAGCCTGCCTAGCATGCGCAAAGACCTGGGTTTGATACCTAGTACTTCGTGCTATGCTGGCCCAGGGGGTGAGGACTTGCTGTCCTGAAACTGGATGTGGTGATACACATCTATAATCCCAGCACTGGGGAGGCTGCAACAGGAGGATCACTATGAGTCTGAGCTGCATAGCAAGACCCTATACCAAATAAATAAATATACTTGATCTTAGCCAAAACACCGAGAAGTGATACAAATAAATAAGCTTAAAAAAAATTTTTTTATTCATTTATTTCAAAGAGAAAAAAACATAAACAACACAGAATTTCAGAACATGATGAGAAATTAACAATGGTTATTATATTACATGGTATCTTCAAAGTAGTTGCTCAGACTACCAGATATAGCAAGATTGATCAAACAATTAGGCATTAACTATTTCTTTCAATAAACCAATAGAAATTACTAGTATAATTAACTTAGCTATCATATGTGTGTGTGTGTGTGTGTATATTCTTTGTCTTAAATATTTCCCAGATAATTCATAATTCTGACACAGTTAATTTAGTCCTGTGAAAAGACAGTGATGCAAAAGAATAACTAATATATATAGTGTTCTAGAAACACCGCCAGAGAACATGGTGCTTAGGCTGATTTTGGATGCAGTGACTCTGAGTTCTGCTGTTCATGTGGATAAGCTGAATTATTAAAGGACTCTATCTTCAGCTTGCTTTTTTATTTTCTTGTGAATTTTACTTGAATTTTATTAAGATACAATTGAGATTTTTTTGTTTGTTGTCTTTAAGACAGGATCTGACCATATAGTTCCTTGAACTTGATACATAGCAGACTGGCCTCGTATTCACAATGATCCAGGCCAGGGAGATAGTTCAGTAGAATAAGCGCATGCCTGGCAAGCACAAGGTCCTGAGCTCAATCCCCAGTACCACAAAAAAATAAATAAACCTGCCTCAGCCTCCAAGTGCTGGTATTGTAGGCATGTACCACCATGCCTGGCCTAAGATTCTTTTTCTTTTTCCTTTGCCCTGCTCAGATTGCCCTAGGGGCAGGGCTGGTACAGCAAGTGGTGCCAGGAATTGAACTGCAGACTCTGTGCTTACCTAAGCAGGTGCTTTAAACCATTGAGTTATCTCACCAACCCCCTAAGATGTTTTTAAGGATTTATATTTTAAAATAATTTTATACTACTGAGAAACAGGAAAAACTGGTTTGATTTTCAGATTTTTGATTATAATATTCAATAAATACTATTTCAGAATGCAATATTCATTTTGGGAAATTGGCACATGCATAGAACGTATCTTGTTCAATTTCTCTTTTACCTTTCTCTCACTTTCCTCCCCATTCTTTTGATATTCTCTAAGACTCTTCTGGTTTCCTATCATTGCTTCTTTATTTTTTATTTATTTTTTTTTTTAAATTTTTTTAAAAAATTTCATTTATTTATTTATTTGCTTGTTGTGTTTGTTTGTTTCTTTATTTATTCATTTTGTGGCTGGCTCAGCCTGCCCTGGTGGTGGTGCTGGCGCAGCATGTGGTGCCGGGGATCGAACTGCAGTCCCTGCAGTCGCCTGAGCCCTCCAAGCAGGCGCTTTAGACCACTGAACCATCTCGCCGGCCCCTCTTCTTTATTTTTTTAACTTGGTTAATTTCTAATAGACCTATGATGTGCATCTTATGGTTTTAAAGAATTTTTAAAGCATAGAAAAAATGTGTGAGGAGAAATAGTATATAATATCATTGTGCTAAAATTTCACTTTTTTCAAAATTCCCTTTATAAATGCAAAGAATATGTTTATACATCTATACTACTAGTTACATGTGGCAATAATGGTTGCTTTGGGGGAAAATAGGGAGATATGTGGTTACATGTAGAAGAGACATTCATTGTGTCTTGTTAAACTAGCTGATTAAAACCATGTAGAGACTGGGGAGATAGATCGGTGGTTCAAGCACTTGCCTTGCAAGCGCAAGAGCCCAGGTTCGATTCCCAGTACTGCATGTCAGGTCAGCCACTGAAACCAGGCCTGGTGCCAGAGGCCCCATAATCCCAGCCCTGGGGAGACTGAGACAAAAGGATCACGACAAGTCTGAGCTGTGTAGCAAGACCCTGTGACAAATAAAACTTAAAAAATAGAGCCATGTATAAATATTATTTTTAAGAATAAAAGAATATTTTAAGGGGCTGGGGAGACAGTTCCGTGGCACAAGTGCCTGCCTGGCAAGTGCAAGGTTGTGAGTTTGAACCAGTCCCGCAAAAAAAAAGAGAGAGAATGTTTTATTTTTTATTTTTTTTAAAGTTTCTTTTATTTTCTTCAACCACATTACATATTTGTTTGTGTTATGGCCGGCTCAGCCTTCCCTGGGGGGTGGGGGGCAGCACGGCATGTGGGGCCTGGAATCAAGCCACAGTCCTTGGCCTAAACTTCTGGACGCACACGCTTTAGACCGCTAGGCCATCTCACCAGCCCGAGAATGTTTTAAAGATATAAAAAAATGTTAGATTACAAGTAATACTGTACTATTTTGTTTGACTTACTTTTCCATATTCTGTCATCATGAATTAGCATTGAAGAAATAAAATTAAGTATGTGGTATAGAGGAAGAAAACTTAAAAACAGAAGAATAACAGATTCAGAGTACTTTTTCTTTTTTTTTTTTTTTAAGATTGATTGATTCGGTTATAGGGTCTCAGTATGCAGCTCTCCTAGTGATCCTCCTGTCTCAGCCCCCTCAGCACTGGAATTACAGGTGTGCACCACAACCCCCCAGTTTCGGTGACTGGCACAACACAGGGCCAGCATGGCATATGGTACCAGGGTTCAAACCCAGGTCCTTCCGCTTGCCAGACAGGTGCTTAGACTGCTGAGCTATCTACCCAGCCCCAGAGTATTTTCTAAGTGACGACCCGAAGAAAAATAATAGCAATGCTTTAGTTATTAGGTGAAGTAAATTGGGAAATGTTCCTTGTGTTGAGAATCTTTTTTTTTTTTTTGCGGCCCCAGGGATTGAACTCAGGACTTTACACTTAACCAGACAGGTGCTACCTTGTGTTGAAGATCTTTACATTAAGGGGCTGGGGAGATAGCTCTGTGGCATAAGTGCCTGCCTGGCAAGTGCAGGGTCGTGAGCTCGAACCGTGGTCCCGAAAAAAAAAAAAGAAACAAAATCTTTACAGTGTATTTTTTCATGTAGTTTATGATCCAAAGCCATTTTTCCTCAAATACTATCCTGTGCCCTTTAAAATTGTCCTTATGTAATGTGCTACTTATATATCCTGTCAGTGACCTGATATATGTGTCTCAAAAAATGACAGACTGTTCATGTGTACACTGAAATATTTCAGCTGGACTTTTTTGGTTTTTATTTCAGGATGAACTTACAGGAATTGAACCCTTGAGTGAGGATGCCATTATCACAGGTTTCAGGAATGTGACTATTTGTCCTAACCCTGAAGACACTTGTGACTTCACTAGAGCAGCCCATTTTGCATCCACTCCTTTTCATGAGATAATGTCCTTGAAGGAGCTCTCTTCTGGTCCTGAGAGGCAGTTGCAGGAGACGGATCAAGATACGAAGACCTCAGAGGATCAGCACATTACATGTGGCCCTATGTATAATCCAGCCCTCAGCATCAAGAAGCTAAGGTGATTGATGGTTACAGGTTTTAACGACCAAAGCATTAGCTCTTGTATTATGCATGTACTCAGTTACAGTGATAAACTATCAAGCTTTTGCTATGTGCTAGAGACTGAGCTATTAAATGCTTTATATGAGATTAGGGCTGTCCCAGATAAAAGTTCATTGGTATGGGCTTGATGCATTAAAAGTAGTACATTTGGATGGTTGTAAGAAGTCCAGGAAGATTTCAATGCCTTGGAGATATACTCAGTGGACGTATACATAATTAGGAAAGAAGAAACATTTAATTTTAAGTTTCAAATAATGGTAAAAAATCATACTGATTGCAAATGGTGAACTAGAAATATATTAAAAAATATATTTTGAGCTGGATGTGGTGGCATACATTTGTAATACCAGTTCTTAGGAGATTGAGACAGAGGATCGCCATGAGTTCAAGGCCAGCCTGGGCTACAAGGCAAAACCCTATCTCCAAAGCGCACCTCCATCCACACCCCGCAATGTATACTTCAATAGGTGGAAATGAATTAAGAGTAGATATGAGAGAATAGTATAAAAAGACAAGGGACTGCCTTGTCACTACACAACATGTGGGTTGGTGAGTGGCTTCACCAGCAAGGAGCATGCAGTGCCCTTCACCCTGTGGTACCATCTTCCTCAAAACTGAGAAAGGACAGTATGTATCTCCACTTCATGATATTCCAGTTTATGCAGATAAAGACGTGTTCCACATGGTCATTGAAGTTGCATGCTGGTTGAATGCAAAATGGTGATTGCTACAAAGGACCATTTAAATCCAATTAAGGAAGATATAAAAAGGGGAAAATGCTATTATGTTGCAAATTTGTTCCCATATAAAGGATATATCTTGAACTGCCATCCCTCACACTTGGGAAGACCCAGGACACAATGACACACTGGTGGGCCAGCCAAGTGGCTCAGCAGATTAAAGGGCCTGCAAGCAGGGCACAGGGGCCAGGGTTTCAATGCCCAGGCCTACTGTGCTGGCCCTGTCACCAAGGCCAATCTGCAGTTGAGACTGGGCATGGTGGCACACGCCTGTAATCACAGCTCTTTGGAGGCTGTAAACAGGCGGATCACTACAAGTCCGATCTAGTAGTGAGATCCTGAACACCCTATAGACCCTTCCCTTAAAAAAAAAGAGGGGCCAGGGAGATAGTTCCATGGCATAAATGCCTGCCTAGAAAGTGCAAGGTTATGAGTTCAAACCCTGGTCCTGCAAAAAGAAAAAAAGAAAAAAAACTTTAAAAAAAAAAAAAAGATACTGGCTATTGTGACAGTGACCTAACTGATGTTTGTGAAACTGGAAATAAGGTATATGGAAGAGGTGAAATAATCAGGGTGGAAGTTCAGAGCATCTTGGCTATGTTTGATGAAGGAGAAACTGAATGGAAAGTCATTCCATTAATGTGGATGATCCTGATGCAACCAGTTACAGTGATATCAATGATATTGAACACTTGAAACCTGGCTACCTAGGACAGCTTTAGAAAATACAAAGTTCCTGATGGAAAATTAGGAAATGTATTTGCTTTCAATGCAGAGCAAAGATAAAGGCTTTGCATTTGTTATCATTAAAAGCACTCCTGACTACTGGAAAGCATTAGTAACTAAGAAAACAGATGGGAAAGAAATCAGTTCCATGAACACAACAGTGTCTGAGAGCCCTTTGAAGTGTGACCCTGATGCTGCCAAAGCCATCATGGATGTGTTTCCGCCAGCATGTGACTGCATACAGAATACCAACAGATGTGAATAAGTGGTTCCATCGCCAGAAAAATTGATGAAATTTACTTAGAAGACAAGCTGAAAGCGGGACACAGTGACACACCTATAATCCCAGTATTCAAGAGGTCACAAGTTCAAGGCCAGCCTGGGCTACATAGTTCAGAGGCAGCCTGAACTATACAACGAGACCCTGTCTAAAAAAAAAAAAAATGACAAGCTGATATTGCTGCATCCTATATATCTGAAAGTATTAGATGCTAACGTGATAACTTTCCAAAGCCCTAGATTTAGAGATCTCATCTGACTAAAGCCAGTTTTTCTGTCTAAACCATTTTCCTATCCCAGTATTCAGTACTTTATACTTGAGGATCAAAGCAGTTGGAAAACAGATTTGGAAATCATTTGTGAATAGATACATGTTTACCATGTGTTAGAAAATAAATTTATGTTGCTAAAACAAACAATAACTGAGCCTTGTGATCCACTCATCTGTTTGGTGTTTTTTGTTGTTATTGTTTCTTTTTGAGATAGGTTCTTGCTAGGTATCCCAGGCTGGCCTCTGACTCACAGCAATCCTCCTGCCTCAGCTTCCCAAGTGCCGGGATTATAGGCATGCACCACTATGCCAGCCAAGGTCCATCTTTAAAATTATGTTAGTTAAACAAGTTAATTCTGGTTTTAGTCTTTAATCTGCCAGTCTGTACTTCTAAAACAGCATTTTCAAGCTTTCCCTAACTTTGTATTGTACAGCGTGCATTCGTGTTGCATAAACTGGGTTTCTGTTTTTTTTTTTCTCATGTTTTCTTACTGAAGGTTGAAAAGTCTGGAGAAGGGGCAAAGTAGAATAAGAGTCAGTGTTGCTAAATACTTCTCAGTAGTATAGATTTAGTTGTAGAATAGGTGTTTACTATAAACTAGATAAATAAAGTATAAATCCAGAAATGTAATTCTTGACCTTTTTTATCCATTAAGATAGGTTACCTAGATTCTGATTCTGAATCTATTTTTGACCTAAGAGGATAATGGACTTTAAATATGAAATTAAGAAGATTATAACAAATTATAAATTATTTTAAAATCAATTTTATTAAAAATAAATACTCCTAATTTTTTATTTTATTTTTTTAATGTTACGTCTGGCTCAGCCCACCCTGAGGTTGGGGCTGGCACAGCATGTGGTGCCAGGGATTGAACCGTGGTCCCTACAGTTGCCTAAGCTTACCTAAGCAGGTGTTTTAAACCACTGAGCTCTCGCTGGCCCTTAAAATTTGTTAATAAAAATTATACAGTTATAACAGGGTAAGTTGGTGCTTATCAATCCTAAGAGAACGGATTCGTTGTTGTTCTTTCAGCCCAATTATTGAAGATAGTCGTGAAGCCACACACTCTTCTGGCTTCTCTGGGTCTTCTGCCTCAGTTACAAGCACCTCCTCCATTAAAAATCTTCAGGTTCCTGAGAAGCTGGAGCTCACCATTGAGACCACAGACAGGACCACGCAACTGATGAGCACACATCCAGATCCAGGCCAGTGAACACCAGTGAATACCAATCTGTATGTTCCTCTTCCTAGAGAAATTGTCAAGATTGTGCTACGTCTAGGATGAACTATTACCAGGTGGATACAGGGAAGAGCTGCAACAGATAGATGTAGCTAGTCTGCCAGTGTTTGCTTTATCTTATATCTTTCCCCTCCTCTGTTATATCAACTTTAAACATTGGTTTTTTTCTTAGGTGATTTTTTGTTCTACCTTTTCCCTCCATAGAAAGCCCTATTCAGTCACCCTGGTGTCCACAGTACCGAAGACAACTGATAAAATCCCTGCTAGAGTTAAGTGCATCTGCAGGCTTCTTTGTAGAAGATAGACCAATGCCTAAATTGGAGGTAGAGAAGGCAATTGAATTAGGTAAGCATATTGAATTGTGTCCTTTTTTTGCATTTGTAGTTGAGCTTGGTATTTCTAGATCTTTATAGTGCTCCTGAGAAATAATAGTACAGAAGTCGACCTGTTGATAACTTCACATCCCACTAACAGCAGGAACTGTTTGTCTTTCTTGGTGATGCTGCTGCTGCTGCTGTTTCTTTTTATGTGGTGCTAGGGTTTAGACCCAGGACGCTGCATGTGCTAGGCAAGTGCTTTTACTGCTGAGCTAGATCTTAATTCCCATGTTTCATTTTTTAACAAATGATCTTGAAAAGTAATCTAGATGATAAAGTCTGGAAGTCTGTATCTGTTCATGATGATTTTTAAATAGAATCATACTTTCTCAGCAGGTAATGAAGATTATTGTATTAAGCAAGAATATCTAACATGTGAAGATTACAAGTTATTCTGGGTAGCACCAAGAAACTCTTCAGAGTTAACCATAATAAAGGTAGAACTGATTCTTTGTAATTTCAATTATGTATGTTTTTTTGTTTTTTTAAAGTAGGTTTACTAGGTCTGGGGAGACAGCTTGGCAGTCTAAGCATATGCCTGGAAAACACAAGGACCCAGGTTTGAACTCTAGTACCTCATGCCATGTCAGCCACCAAAACCAGATTGGGTGGTGCACGCCTATAATCCTAGCGCTGGAGAGGCTGAAACAGGAGGGTTACTAGGAGTCTGATGTGCTGGCAAGACCCTGTACTGAATAAAGACTAAAATACATACATACATACATACATACATACATACATACATACATACAAACAAAAAGTAGGTTTATTGCTAAGCGTGGTGGCGCATGCCTATAATCCCAGTACTGTGAAGGTGGAGGCGGAAGGATTGCTGCAAGTTCAAAGGGTACAGTCTAGAGTTCAAGCTTCAGAGGCAGCTTGAATTATATAGTGAGACCCTGTCTCAAAAAAAAAAAAAAAATTTATTGAAGTAGTGTAACTGTGTTAATGGTATCTTTCTAATAGCCTATTGACTTCCTCTTAGGAAAGTCAGTGCACTTTAAGAAATCAGTCACCAGTTAGACTAGGATCAGCTAACAGAAATGAGAGACCATTATGTAAATCTCTCAATGAGACTAAACATACTATTCAATCAATTCAATCTTTTTGAAGAAATCTATCCTGAAATTTTGTCAACTACTTCATTTAGACAAGATATACTGTCTAGGTTTGACACACAGAAGATGTCATCTTAAAATTTCCACTCAGTAGTGTCTCAGTCACATTACCTTTTTTTATATATATTTTTATTTATTTAATGTGTTTAGTACAGTGTCTCACTAGTAGATCAGACTCATAGTGATTCTCCTATTTTCAGCCTCCCAAGCACTAGGATTACAGGTGTGCACCACCACACCCAGTCTCAATGCTCAGCTCACCCCTGAGTCGGGCCAGCAAGGCACACTGGGGATCAAACCTTGGCTGCTGCACTCTGCCTAAGCAGGCACTTTAGCCCACTGAGCTATCTGGCTGGCCCCATATTACTTTTTGTTATACTGAATACCTAGTTTCTCAGATCCCTTTTTTTTTTTTTCTTTCTTTTTGTTTTTTGTTTTGCTTCCTATACTGGGGATTGAGCTCAAAGTTTTTATACTAAGCTGCATTCCAGGGACCTTTTTTATTTTGAGACAGGGTCTCACTAAATTGCCCAAATGGGATTCAAATTGGTGATTCCCCTGCCTCACCCTCCCAAAGTACTGAGATTATAAACATGCCTCACCACACTCAGCTTTCTTTTTTGGTTTAATGCTCTGTCTTCTGGAGGAGTACATCCTTTAGTAACTTCTTGAGAAGGGGATGGAATGTAAATTTTTTAAATTTTTTGACTTCCTTATTCTGCATTTTTACTTGTGATAGTTTAGTTTGGACAGATATAAAATTTTCAGTTATTTTTCCCCCCTTAGAACATTGAAGAACTCTTTTCTTTGGCTATCTAAAGAGACTTTGAAAGTCTTGCCATTCTTACTCTTTTTTTTTTTTTGAGACAAGGTCTCACTTATGCAGTTCATTCTGGCCTTGAGCTCACTTTTGTAGCCCAGGCTGGTCTCGAACTCACATTGATCCTCCTGCCTCAGCCTCCCAAGTGCTGGGATCACAGGTGAGCGCCACCATGCCTGGCACCATTCTTATTCTTGAAGCTTTGTGAAAAACTATTTTCTCTGTGTGTGTGTCACCCTCCCTCCCCTTATGAATCTTTTCCTCTAATGTTCTAAAATGTCACAATTACATCCTTTGGAACAAGTCTTATCACCTTTGGACTAGGCAATCAGTAAACATTTCAATCTGAAAACTTCAATTCCAAGAAATTTTTCTCAATGAAAAAATGATTTCTTCCTCCTTTGTCTTGTTCTTTAACATGTTCCTGCTGGCTTGAACCACTGGTGCAGCATGGGACAGTCCCATGGGGTGGTGCAAGCCACTCAATGGGGCAGTCATGTATGTATGGCCCCATCATCAACATAGTAATTGTAATATAGCTTCTGTTGAATGGGACCTCTAAAAATCTTATTTTGCTTCTCCTGTTTCCTGTCTCGTCTTTTTGCTTTCCTTCTAATGGTGTAGTCATTCCTCTTGGTACCAAGGCCTCCAACAGTGCTGAAATCTAATGATGCTTGTCCCTTTTTAATATAACTTATAATGCCTAAAACAACAAAAACGGTTTGTCAGTAGTTATTTTATGTGTCATTTAGGAAGTAGTGAAAAGAAAAACACTTTGTGCATGTTCAAGAGAGATGTACTTTTTCCCTCAATTATTTTTCATTCATTGGTAATTGAAGCCTTCAAGGCACAACCTACAGATACAGAGATTGGACTATATTTTGTCATTTTATTTTCAGTCTTTTTTACTAAGGTTTTAATTTCTTACATCTTAATTTGCAAGAGCCCTGTTTTCTCAGAATTTCTTTTGTAGCATTTTATTCTTTATTTCAACAATGAAATATTTTTTATCTGTGATACTTAAAATTTTTCTTTCTCTTGCCTTATTTCTTCATATTTTTCTCTCAAAAATTTCTTGAGTCTTTGAATCTGTATTCAGATTTATACTACAAGCTGACTGAAAACTCTGTGTAGATAGAAGGATGTAAAGCTGGACATCGGTGGACCTTGCTGTAGAATGATGTAATTTGGTCATTTTTTTTTAAACCCCCCAACATTTAGCTCTTTTTCCTTGAGCTAATGAGATCCTCCAAAGAAGATTTCTTCTTTTTTTTTTTTTAATTATGGCTGGCTCAGCCTGGCCTGGGTGTGGGGCTGGCACAGAATGTGGTGCCTGGGATTGAACTGTGGTCTCCACGGTTGCCTAAGCAAGTGCTTTAGACCACTGAGCCATCTTGCTGGCCCTCCAAAGATTTCTGGTTTCCTGCCTAAAGCCCGGCTGCAGGCTTTCTGAAAGTTGGGTGAGGATGGAAGGACGAGGAAGTACATCTTAGCAATTTTTAAATTTTTTATTTATTTATTTGATGCAGGGTCTCATTATTCAGTTTGGACTTGTAGTGATCCTCCTGTCTCAGCCTCCCCAATGTTGGGATTACAGGCATGCACCACTATGCTGGTTTTTGGACCTGCATAGCGTGCCCCAGGGTTCCAGGGCTGGCACAGCATGTGGTACCAGGTATCCAACTTGGGCCCTCGTGCTTGCCAAGCAGATGCTTAGGCTGCTGAGATATCTCCCAGCCACATCTTAGCATTTGGTATATAAACTTTCCTAGTATCCATGTTCCCATCTGCGTTGGTACCAACTACCCTTTAGCCCTTTTGTTTGATGTCCAAGGAATAAACTTTTGATCTCTTGGAATGAAGGAGAGACAGTTGCTAGGCTAGACCACAGAAACAGATGAAGAATATGTGGTCTAACCCCTTTAAATGTGATTCATTCACTCTTCTTTTACCCCTACCTTTAACCTTACTTCCATAGATAGTTGCTGCTGCCAGTTATATATGGTTCAGAGGTGATCTTGTAAAATAAATGTGTCTACTCTTCAGTTTTCTGTGCTGTTAAAATCAGCTTTCTTTGGGTCTTCTAAGAGACTTTCACTTTTCCTGTTGGAGTATACAAAAGGCTAGAGAAAAACATTTTCAATCTGCCAGCCATAACTACAGATTCTAATTGCTCTTAATTTTAAAATACAATGTCTTACAGGTGTCTTCTCAGCCTGTCCTATGGGATTTTTACATCACCTTCAAGTTAAAGGAACGTTTAAATGAGGAGTGTGATAAGTTTTGCAGCTATTACCAGTACCAAGATGGTTATATTGTTTGGTACCAATATATAAACTGCTACACCCTTCAGGTAAGATAAAAAAAAAAAAATTCAAAGCCATCAAAGAAAAAGATTTATGCTCCATTTAGCAAAGAAATGTAATAATTCCTATCAATTTCTAGAAATAAACCAATTTTATAAATTAAAAACATTTTTCTTTACCCAAGTTATTTTATATATTTGGGTTTGGGGAGGGTTGTTGGTGTTATTTTTAATGTATTTGGTACAGGGTCTCACTATGTAGATCAGACTCATAGTGATTCTCCTGTTTTCAGCCTCCCAAGCGCTGGGATTACAGGCGCGTGCCGCCACACACGCCCAATCTCAGTTGCTGTCTCTGTGTGCTCTGGAGGCAGGGCCAGCACAGCATGCCGGGAATTGAACCTCAACTGTTGCGCTCTGCCTAAGCAGGTGCTTTAGTCCTGCTGAGCTGGCTGGTCGGCCCCTATTTTATATATTTGGTACAGAGTCTCACTATGCAGCTCAGACTCGTAGTGATCTTCCTGTTTTCAGCCTCCCCAGTGCTGGGATTACAGGCATGCACCTGGACTCGGGTAGCTGGTTCAGCAGGCCTAGTGGCGGGACTGGCATGGCATGTGGTGCCAGGGATTTGAACCCCACTCCCTGCGCTTGCCTAGGCAAGTGCTTAGTCTGCTAAGCCACCCTTTTTCCTTTTTTTTTTTTTTTTGGTGGGACTGGGGTTCAAACTCACGACCTTGCACTTGCCAGGCAGGCACTTGTGCCATAGAGCTATCTCTCCAGCCCCAATTGCTTTGATTTTTTAAAAAACACTTTATTTTGACACAAAAGAACTCCCGAGAACTAGTCATCTGTCTAGGTACCCTGGGGACAAACCCGTGGTGTCTGTGCCACAACAGATTGTTTGTGTCATTGACCACTCTAAAAGGTTTGCTATCACAGATCAGTCATTAGCTCATGGCCACTTTTGTTACATGTGCTCCACCCTCGCCCCTGCCCTAGACCATTTTTGTTTTTTATTTATTTTTATGTTTGTTTCTTTGTTTGTTTGTTTTGTGGAACTGGGAATTGAACTCAGGACCTCGCACTTGCCAGGCAGGCACTTGTGCCCCTGAGCTATCTCCCCGGCCCCTAGACCATTTTTAAAACCCAAACACAACACAGCATTTTATTCTTTGGCATGTTTTTAAGAAGATTTTCCTGCAGATTTTGTAGTAACATAAATTCTCTAAAATGTCTGAAGTAAAGGTATTTGAAAATATTTGTATAGTACCTCTCATGTGCCAGCTTTATCCTTGATGCTCTCCATCTGTGTTCTCTTTAAATCCTTACAATATTAAGAGAGCTCATAGCGTGGTCAGAACTGGGGGACCTGACCCATCGTACTCTCCAGCAGAGAACAAGGAAGAGGCCAGAAGAGTAGCTGTCAGGTATTCAGTATAGACAGTGGCTCCAACTTGAGAAATAACAGGTTTTCTGTCCTTGTTTTCAGGATCTTCTGCTACATAGTGAATTTATTACCGAGGAAATAATAGTATTGATTATTTATAATCTTTTGACAATAGTGGAGAAGCTTCACAAAGCAGAAATAGTCCATGGAGACTTGAGTCCAAAAATCCTAATTCTAAGAAACAGGTTGGTTTTTTACATTTTTTTTCCTAATTGTCAGCTTTCTCTTAAATCATGGACTGTTAACCAGTTTCTTCTGAATGCCATAGTATTGAATATACTGTATTTGCTGCCTAAAACTCAATTATCATTGAGAGTAGTTTAAAATAATTCAAAGGAAAAATAAAACATTGAGGAAATACACTAATTCATATAAGCTATTCAGCCATTCTAAGTCTTGCGATGACTCTTGCCCCAAAGATATAAAATCTGAGTTTTTCAGAATGTGAAGGAGATTCTCTACTTGAATGGGACCAGTGCAGATCTAGCAAGGATGGCAGCAAAATAGAGGCACTGCTCAGTTCCAAAAACTAAAGCATAAATAAGGTCAAATTGAGGTAATAGCTAAGAAAAATTGTAGAACTAGAGCACAAGCACAAGCCATGCCAAGAAAAGAGGCTTAACAGTTCAAATTAAACTCATTTTATCCATCAGATTTGAGGAGCAGATACAGAGCACAAAATAAAATTGAAGCCCAGATAAGAACTAACCAAAAAAAAAAAAAAATTCTAGAAAATGTTGAGACATAAGCAGGGCAAGACAGTCCAAGATATTTGTTTTTTTGAAAAGAAGTAGAAGGAGGTCCAGCCCTACCTTTTAGTGACTGCTTATCTCATGAGATTCAAATAAAATGGCCTAGATGTCTTTCCCAGCTCTTGGAAGGCTGTAAACAGGTGGATCACTGCGATTCCAATCTAGTAGTGAGACCCTGAACACCCTGTCAGCCCTTCCCTAAATAAATAAATAAATAAATAAAATATCTTGTCCGCCTATGTCTCGGGTAACCAGTGAACTTTCTAAGGCCATTACTATTACACTAAGTGCTGGAATCCTCTTTTACGTTTTTTTCTGATTACTTACCCTGTGAGAAGAGAACTGAATAGTTAGCATAGAAATGAAAAAGAATCGTCAATGTCTTTCTCAGTTTATAACCAAAGGAATAAGAAGACCACAGCTTCTTTCCTGAGAGAGCAGTCTTAGTAGTGTCATGAGATAGAGTATAGTAGACAGGGCCCCATTGGTATTTTGGATGAGACAATTCTTTGTACAAGTCAGTTCTAAGCAATGCAGAATGCTTTATACTTTTCCAAATTCCTCCACCCACCTAGTTAAGTACAAATAATGTTCTTCCACCTACCATGACCACCAAATATTCTCTCACATTTCCAAATGTGAGAACAAGGGGCATAGATTTTATTTTCACCCACCTTCACAACACAGGACAATGTTGTGGAAATTGGAAGCAGAAGTACTGTCTAAACTTATTAGAGGGCATTTGTGGTCTTTCTATTCAGACAGACTAGGGACTCCCAGGGAAGCACATAGTGCGAGATACATAATTTTTTTTTAATCTATTGGGTATACAGTCTTGCTGCACAGCTCGGACTCATAGCGATCCTACTGTCTCACCCTCCCCAGTGCTGGGATTACAGGCGTGTGCTGCTATGCCCAATTTCAGTGGCTGGCACAATGTGCCCAGGGCTTGGGGGCTGGCATGGCCCGCAGTACCAGGAATCTAACCTGGGTCCTTGTGCTTGCCAGGCAAGCACTTAAACCTCTCAGCTATCGCCCTGACCCACATAGTGCTTTTTTATTTAATAAAATTTGATTGGTAGTTTCATGTATAGTCACAAGAAGTTAAAAGCCAAAACAAAATTTAAATTTTTTTTTTTTTTTTTTAACAATCTCACTATGGGGGCCGGCGAGATGGTTCAGTGGTCTAAAGCACCTGCTTAGGAGGGCTCAGGCAACTGCGGGGACTGCAGTTCGATCCCCGGCACCACATGCTGCGCCAGCGCCACCACCAGGGCAGGCTCAGCCAGCCACAAAATGAATAAATAAAGAAACAAACAAACACAACAAGCAAACAAACAAACAAATAAATAAATAAATAAAACAATCTCACTATGTAGCTCAGGGAATAGAATTCACAATCCATCTGCCTCAGCCTCAAGTACTAAGGTTCAGAAAGAATCTTTGAAGACACTAGTTTGATTTCTACTTTTTTTTTTAATAAGAAAAATGAGATCCAAAGACTAGAAAGTTTTACCCATAGCAACAAGTTTGTAACTTATTAGAGGGCTAAATGAGCTTTCGTGCTAAGAAATATTTTTTTCTACATCACCAAAGTTTTGGAAAGAAGGGGCCAGGGAGATAGCTCCATGGCACAAGTGCCTGCCTGGCAAGTGCAAGGTCATGAGTTTGAACCTTGGTCCTGCAAAAAAGAGAAAAAAAATTTTAAAAAGAAAAAAAGTTGTTTTGGCTGGGCATAGCTACACAATCCTATTATCCCAGTACTTGGAAGCAGAGACAGAAGAATCATGAATTCAAGTCCAGATTGGGTGACATCTGAGCAAAATAATTATTTAAAAATTTTTTTTTAATATTATGGCCGGTTCAGCCTGCCCTGGGGATGGGGCTGGCACAGCATGTGGTACTGGGGATCAAACCACAGTCCCTATGGTTGCCTAAACTTGCCTAAGCAGGCACTTTAGACTGCTGAGCCATCTCACCAGCCCTAAATAATTTTTAAATGATCATAGTTTTATGGTGACCAAAAATAAGTTGGATCTTGTGCCAAGAGAAAATGGGAACAATGATAAAGCATTCCGTATTGTAGTGATATATGATGAGATTAGATAACTGCTGTGTTTAGGGACATAGGACCAGCATCTGTTATCAATCAACAGTTTGAGGGAGGGCCAGTGAGATAGCAGTCCAAAGCACCTGCTTAGGCAAGCTTAGGGAAGCACAGGGACCACGGTTCAATCCCCAGCACCACATGCCATCAACAACAAAAAGAGAGAGATTGAGAAAAATAGAAAAAAAAAAACATTCTTTTCTCTCAAATAGTTCCTGTATCTTCTTAGAGAATAGCTTTATTATGTAAAATACAATTGATTGTGAGTTGATAGAAACAGACAGCTTTATAATCTAGGTAGCATTTTACCAAAATAGCCTTCTGTTTTTCACTGTACTCTGGGAGACTCAACAATATATGGAAAACTTGTCAAGAGAAAACAAGAAAGCATCTACAAAAGCTTCATTTCCTCCACCAAAATGCGTCTAAGAATATAAATCATTGCTATTTTGTTTTGATGTGTACAATCTAGGGCAGAAACCTGCATCATATATATTTCCAGTGTGTACTGTGTAAGATGGAAACTTGGAAAATGTTCTGTTGTGGCCATGTGCTGTGATTTAGATTGATACACTGTTGGATAACCAAACAGACCCTTAACATTGCTGCTCTGGTGAACACTGCCACTGTTCCTATGTGTGCATTTTCATGATGGACCACTGGAGGGAGCTGTTGACATAGCTAATTCATTCCTGCAAGGTATTTAATTTTGTTTCAAGACCAGCTGTTCAGCTTCTTTCATTCCTCTTTTTATTACCTATTTCTCCTAAATCTGGCCTCAGAATCTACGATCCATATGAGTGTAATAAGAACAGTCAAGCTTTGAAGATAATGGACTTTTCCTACAGTGTTGACCTTAGGATGCAGCTAGACAATTTTGCTCTCAGTGGCTTTCGGACTGTACAGATCCTAGGACAAAAGATCCTGGCTAACTGTGCTTCTCCTTACCAGGTAAGTGTAAGACAACCCTGAGCAAATATGGGAGGGGTTTCTTAATCTCTTCTTTCCTAGATAAGCTGTGAAAGCTAGTGTTTGCTGGTGTTGCCTCTCGTGGAATAGGTGACCCAATATTCAAATACTATCTCACCACATTGAGTAAAGCTACCATTTTTCTGTCACAGTGCTGAAGAATGTACACATACACATCCAAGCACAGGATGGTTCGATAATCTACGTGCTAGCAGCATTTCCATTACTTGGCATCTATGTAGTCTTCACATGTAACACTCTTGACCTTAACAGTCTTTGTTCTTGTACACCAGAATTGATGTTAGATTTGATATAATAATGTATTTTAACAAAATGCATTTGGAAGAGTTTTTAAAAAATTAAGGTTATTGAAAGTGTTAATGTTTAATTATTTGACCAATCTTACATGCCTATTTCTAGTAATCTAAACAGATTTGATGATGCAAATATGTAATACAACAATTGTTAAAGTTTTGTTCTTGTTTCAAAATTCTGTATTATATGTACTCTTGCTTGTTACTCGTTTTCTATCTTTGTTTCTGCTATTTTTACTCTTTAAAATAAAATTTTAAATATTGAAAAAAATAATATATTTAAAAAAGAATATTAAGACAACAAAGTGTTTTATATGATGGCATTATATGCAAATATCTCTTCTGGCTGAGATATTGACAAAAGGATTATAGATCATATGGACCTAAAGTCCACATGGTTGTCTTTTGTTTTTAAAGATAAGCCCTAGAGTTGGCTCTATGGGTGATTGCTTAGGGCAACTTCTCCCTTTCCTATAAGGAAGAGAAACAGTCCACTAAAATATGGGTCACAGAAGAACTTTAAGCTCTGTGATATCTTTCAGCTTCCTATATAAATGTACTGCCACTGTAGCTAAATGGTGCATTTGTGATTTCAGGTAGACCTGTTTGGCATAGCAGATATAGCTCATTTACTATTGTTCAGCGAGCATCTGCAGGTCTCCTGGGATGGGTCCCACTGGAAACTTAGCCATAATACTTCTGAGTAAGTACTGGTGATTTCAGGATCTTCCCTTCTCCATTTTTACTCTCAGGTGCTATGTCTGTTTTAGTAACCTTAGTTTTCTAAAAACAAATGCTATTATTTTGGTAATGTCAACCCATTTTCATTAGCGTATCAGCAAATTGCCTGCTCATGAAAAATAAGATACAAGGTCGGACATGGTGATATATGCCCTAATCCCAGCACTCAGAAAGCTGAGGCGGGAGGATCACAGCAAGTTCGAGACCAGCCTGGGCAGCAAAGTGAGGTCAAGGCCAGCCTGAACTGCATAGTGAAATTCTGTCTCAAAAAGACAAAAAATAAATTTAAATGATACATAAACTGTTGAGACTTGAAGACATTCTAAACCTAGTACACCATACGAATGATTAGAGTGGAAGCTTCTTAATTTTAAGTGATAATAGAAACATTTTAGGAGAATAATTTTCTTACCAACTGATGTTAGTCTTAGCTGGCTCTTTTAATAGCTGTGTTATCAAAAGTTAAT
>PVKN010011564.1:0-21526 GCA_004027915.1 Capromys pilorides | reverse complement strand
AGTGGAATCATACAAAGCTAACATGAAACACGTCGAAATTTTATTTTTTTGAAAAGAAAAGACTTTAAATAACACGCTTATTCAATGCCAGTGATACAGTCATCCCTTGATATCTGGAAAGAGTGGTTTTAATATCCTTACATATACCTGGGATAGAAAAATCTACTTAAATCATTTATCATAAAATGGTCTGATCTTTGCATATAACCAATGCACAGCCTCTTACACATATAATTTAAACCATCTATGGACTATTATAATTATTAATATGCTACAAAGGCCACATAAATAGTTGTTACTCTTATTACTTAAGGAATGATTACCAGACAAAGTCTGGATTCAGTACAGATGTATTTTTTTCCTGAATATTTCTGATCCATAGCTGGTGGAATCAAAAGACACAAAGGGTCAACTGTACAAAAAATATGCAGCGTGACAAGTTTTTTGCTAAGCAAGATGAAAGCTCCAGCTAGATACAGACAAAGGAAGTTATAAAACTCAAGAGGAGAATCATAATTAATGACATACAGGTGTTTAAATGGTGTAAGTATTCTCAGATGTCTGTCCCATTTTAGATTCTTTCTGAGTAGTGACTATAAATTTCAGGGGGAAATTCCTGAGACATTTTTAGGGATACAAGTAGGAAAATTCTTTGGCTATGTCAGATGTACCTGTGAACAGCACTAAGGAATGTTCGCTCCTGGCAGCCTACCCTTCCCTTACATCTAGCGACATTTCACTCCTCCATATTCGTTTATCTGTGTCTGGTCACTGCACTCCACAAAAGTAGTGACACTGCCTACCCAGTGCATCCTCAGTATGTTGTGCAGGGCTTAGAACATCAAAAACTACCAAAAAATAAAAAGAGAGAGTGAGTGAATTCAACAACATAAAAATAACAGAAAGAAAATGAATTGTAAATGCAAAATTAAGCATGATCTGCTACCTTCTTAAGAATATGATGATGATCTGGGCATGGTGGCACTCACCTATAATACCAGGGCTCACAAGGCTGAGGCAGGAAAATTGCTGTCAGTTCAAGGCCAGCCTGGGCTATAAAATGAGCTCAAGGCCAGCTTCAACTGCATAGTGAAACTCCTATGTTGAAGGAAGGAAAGAAGGAAAGAAGGAAAACAAGAAAGAAAGAAAGGAAGGAAGGAAGGAAGGAAGGAAGGAAGGAAGGAAGAAAGAAAGAAAGAAAGAAAGAAAGAAAGAAAGAAAGAAAGAAAGAAAGAAAGAGAATCTGATGGTTTATTGTCAATGTAGGAGATCAATTCTACCATCTCCATCCCTGCCTAGTGAATGATGAGCTCAGATATACAAAGGGTCATATCGATACCAACGCTGTGCTGTAGAGTGAAGAACAGGCAAGTGGCAGGTGGATAAGAAGAGCACAAAGGTGCTACAACCACTAGGATGCTTTAGAGACAGGGATTCTTCTGTTCTCCCTAGCTACACTCCTTCTCTGAAGGCTTCTGGTGTATATTACCAGTGTTTTCTCCATGTTTTAACTTTCAGGTAAAGCTGGGGAGACTTAAGAAATACTCCCACATCACTCACTTTCCCTGACTATTCCAAGCCACTTGCTGGCCTGATGTTCCTCAGACACCAGAGACAATGTACCCTTGACTCATTTCTTTGGGTCAGCCACATGCTATCCATCACTGCTGTCCTTCTTCTGCCTTCCCTTCTTCTTGTTTCTCTGGAAACTTCTCTCTACCTGTTCTTCCTTCAGTCTCCATTCTCCTCAGAGGAAGCCTTTCCCATGTGATGCAATTCCCTGAGAGGTCTCCACTTCCAAAGTATCTTCCAGAATCTTCTCCTTCCCTTTACTCATACCAGCCTGAGAGGAAAGAACTCAAAATGCATCCCACTTATCTCTCACCACCTGACCTTTCCCTGGAGGGCCTCACTCTGCCCCTGTCATGGAGGAAGCAGCTTGGAACCAGAACACAGTAACTCTGATAAAGGTCTGACCTTGCTTTTCTGTGTTCTTATTGGTGGCAGCTCACCCATGGCTGAAAGGGATGAGGACAGGCCACATGATGAGAGTTGGATTAAGGCCACACTTGTTAATTGCATCTCAATCTAGCTTTATCACCAAGAAAGGCACTTGATCTTTACCTGTCCTGTTCCCATGCTGATTTTTTACAAACACACTCAGGGCTCACTTATTGCCTCCACTGAAAGAACAGCAATGCTACTACAAAAGCCATCAATGAGAAGCATCCCACATTCTAAGTTAAGACATAACACATTAAGAAAACCTAAGTGATCCATCTTCCACTTCTTGGATTGCTCTTAAAATAATTAAAAGTAATGATCATAGTGAAGGTCAAAAATGTTTAAACAGAACAATTCTGTCCTTGCTCCCCAGCACCCCTTTCTTTCTCCCCTAATTATAGTGCTTCTATATCCTCTTACATGAAATGCCATATATATCAGTATATACAATAGACATTTTTATTCTTTTTTCTCATATGTATAGAAGACAACTGGCTTTTCACTTTATCAGCTGAAAGGCTCTGGGTATCGGGAGGTTAAGGTTGGGCAGATGTGGATGCTCCCTGGTCCAAAGTCCCCTTGCCCCAGAAGAGCTTCGTCTCTTTTTCTAGACATTTCTTATACTGCACCCACTCCCCTTCCTCAGAGCAAGTGCCTGGTTGCAAAATAAGCCTTAGGATAGCTCCGGTAGGTAAGATGTCACCACTGGGGAAGCTGGCTGAAGGGGACGTCAGCCTCATTGGGCTATTTTTGCAATATCCTGTGAGTCTATAATTATTTCAAAATAAGAAGTCTTTTAAAGAAGTAAGTCAGTGCTAATTGGAGAAAGGTACAACAGAGGAACGTGAACAGGAGGAACAGCCAGCTAACGATCAAGCACTCTGATAACACAATGTGCTGAACCTCAACCAGGGGCCCTGACCTGGCTGCTTGGACAGTCCCTGAAAGCCTATTCCTAAAGTGTTTTTAGGACACGTCTGATTTTCTTTAAAGAACATAACAATGTTTTCCAATAAAACTAACTGTTGTAAGCTTGGAATGTAAGCACTTGATCCAAAGCATTTTATGGGTTTTTGTTTTGTTTAGTTTTGTTTTGTTTTTGATAGTTGAGTTTCTAACTTTTCTTTTAAAAAATCAAAACAAAACCTCAAAAGTACATAAATATTTAATTTTGCAGAGAAAGGTATGGCTCTCCAGATAGAGAATCTGTCCAACTCGTGATGTCAAACATTTTATGACCACACTTCCTTGCAAATCACATTGGTGGCAAAAACCCAGCTGCAGACTCAAGTGTTTTGTCATATTCTTGACCCTAGAATCAAATTGCTCGTGTGGGAGGTGGGGCCAAAGGTTCATTCCAACAAATCCCTACAGAAGTGCCTTGAGAGGTTATCATTTCTGTTCCTCTTCACATCCTCCAGCACAGAGCTCTGGCCCAGTACTGTGACGGGCTCTACCTGAAGTCCCCCCAGATGGACTGAGCAACAGAAGCTCCTGCACAGCCCTGGCCACCTCACTTCCCAGGGCCACCTGCATCTATATTCCACTTTAACTGGAGGTATAAAGACAGACATTCGACCCAAAAAAAGATAGCTGAGCTAAACACCTACTGGTCCAGTGTCCAGATCCAGCCTGCAAATTTTTGACACATTCAATATTTTTATTCTATTCATCTTTTTAAGTCAAAGGACTTAAAGTAAAAATCAAAGTTCCCAGCTTCTCATGAAATCCCTGAACGTCTGGCAATGGATTCTGTAGCCCCTTTAGAGCAGCCTTTGGTAGAGCTGAATGGCTGCAGCCCCTTTAGCTATAATCTGTAGTAACTGTATCCTGACAGTCCCTACCAACTGCTGATGACCTGAACCATCCTGTTCCCTGTGGCCATCCTTATGACCCCTGCTTGTGACTTCATTGCTAATGGCAGCTTTGGAGGGAGGAACTTCCCTCCATCCACCTACCCACACTGCATTCCTCATTTTCTAAATTTTCAGGGCTCTCACTCTATGATAGCCCCAGCCCTACCTGTGCCCTCTAATGTTCTTCCTCTTGCTTCAGACCACAAACACAAAGGAATGTCTCCTGGCACCCATCTCATAGCTCTGAGGTGCTGACAGGTCTGTCTTCTTCCCAGTGCCAACCGGGCATGTTGATTTTTTAACCAAGAAAAAGAAACTGGTGTGGTTTCCTTTCTATGATGGGTTTTCAGTAATTAGGGGAGAGATAAATTAAAAGCAGCTCCACCACTGAAAGCAACTACTTTGTCTCTAGGAGGTTCTGCCTTTCTCTTCTATATTGGCTGTGTATTTTTCTATTACTAATACTACTGAGCATTGGAAGGGACAGTGATATAGAGAGGAAGGGGCCTCTGGGCCCTGACCCTACCTGGTTTACATCTGCTAACCTGGTAATGCTATAAGTCACCCAACAAGCCAACAATCCATCTATCCTGCAGATTCTGTGCTACTGACGGCAAAGCTTTTAGAGCTTTCAATGATAGCAAATAGCTGGCAGCAGCACTTGCCCCATGGGTTCACCACCACCACTCTCTATTCACACTCAGCTCAACAGCGGTGCTCACCATGCACTGTGGATGCAACACAGGCACTGTGTCCTTCCTGCCAGTCCACAGGCACTGGACACAGGAAAGCCTCTCATAGACAGAGATACAAGCGAGATCTCATTTCCACCAGCATGCCACGTGAGACTCAGAGATGTACTCTGTACTTGGCGCCAGGGCTCCCACGTCCCTGTGAGCAGGGCAGGTGTGGGTGTGCTTTAAGAAGCAGGGAAACTTGAGCTACATGGGTTTTGGCCCATAGGATTGGTGCGGTTCTCAGTTCTGGGAGTTCACTTGCTTCCTACATGCAGCTACCTCCTACCAAAGTCATCTCCAGCTAGAACAAGTTCATAGCCCAGGCAGCAACACATTGTTCTGTCCCCTACCCCCCAGTGTGGTTTAAACTAGCAGGCTCAGAAGTCTGGAGAAGTCCAGGACTTCCTGCCTCACTGAGTGAGTCCCACCTTCTTGCCATTATCCACATGTGACAGTGCCCGGTTAATGAGTTGTTTAACCACACAACGTCTACTTTTATAAGAGAACTATCAATAGGACTCTCACTTCTAGGCCAATACCTAGACTTTCTTCTTCTGGAGTACACCACCATCACCACACACACACACACACACACACACACACACACACACACACACACAGAGTTTTGTGGATGTTACAACATTTTTACTGTTTCAAAGGGCATGAATTTTTCTATTTTTTATTATTAGCATGACTGTAACACATAATAATGGCACCCATGTCGGGGAACTGATACACATGCACAGCACATCCTCATCATTCTCTCCCACTCCCCCACTCTATCCCACGCCAGATCCCTCTTCATCTCCACAAACCACCTCCCTGTTTCTTGCCTCTTCTCTTTTCTTTTGCTCTTTAGATTTTGTGTATTTTGGGCTTCTCACATGAAATAAGCCATGCAATACTTAATATATGTTAATGATTAAAATGTGTTTTTAAAATGCAGGGCTGGGGATGTAACTGAGTGGTAGAGTGCTTGCCTGGCACCTCAAGCCCCTGTCTCAAGCCCCAGTGCCATCACCAAATGATGATGACAACGATGATGACGATGACTACGATGACGATGATGATGACAGTAAGAAAAATTATCATCATTCAAAGGTTCTGACATGCTATGTGCCACAGACTAAGTTTATTTCTTCAAAATTTAGTTAAAACCTAATATACATGGGGCCGGTGAGATAGCTCAGCTCTCTAAAGTGCCTGCTTAGGCAAGTTTAGGACCATGGTTCAGTCCCCAGCACCACATATCATACCAGCCCCACTTCCAGGGTGGGTTGAGCCCACCACACACACACACAAAAAAAAAAACCTAACACATGTATGTGAACACCCACAAGAATCAGTTATGGTTTTTTTTGTCCATTTAGACAACCAGCAGGAACATTTTCAGAATGCTGTGATTAAGGCACTGGTAACAGCTCGCATTTGAACACACAAGAAGCTACAAAGTTCCTGCTCAGAAAACAACACAAACCATAAAGGGAAAGGTAGCAAGAAGTAATAGTTCAAAGCTCAAAAACAAAAACTTCCCCTACAGTTCACAAAGCTCTTTCACATCTATGTATCATTTGATCATAACAATTCTATTATTATAATTTCCGCAATGCTGACGGGAAAATGCACTTTAGTGATTTGCCCTGGCTTATGTGCACAAGCAAGGACTAAGTTCCATGCTTTCTGATGGTAAATCCCTTGAATTTACCACATCACTGAGTATTTCTCTAACTTCAATTCCATCCTCACAGTTTTACCTACACAGTCATTTCCCTATTCGCATTTTTAGCTATCTCCCCAAGGCTTTGTGTGCATCTCTGCAAATGCTTTTCTACAACCATCCATTAATACCAGGTAATCACAACATCAAAATCCAAACAGTGGCATGAACTTTAAGTGACTGTTCACCCATCACAAGTTGAGTCTGAAACCTATACTCTATTAAAATAGCAGTAACAATAAAATAAAAGGAAAGGAGATAAGAAAGGAAAGAGGGAGGTCAGGAAGGGAGGAGGGAAGGAGAGATTATCAAGCTTGAGGGATGTTAAAGACTTGCTACCCCAAGCTCTTTCTCAACTTGAATTAAAAGTTTGGAAATAAAACTGAAACACGAATAAAACTATCTCCCAGGGTGATTCTGTGTTAGCTAACACTGTGCTCAGGAAGCTGCAGAATATGGAACACAACCCACTCTTCCAGAAGCACTGCCTAAGACCTGCTGCACCACGCTGCATTAACATGCAAATGTGCTCGAAATACTGAAAGGGGGCTCGCAATTCTTGAGTGTCCAATACTGCCTTGGACTTAATGATCCCTAAAGCTCAGCCAGGTTATTTGCAAATTGAGGGGGAGGAGACAGATCAGGGATGAGAATGAAATGTTTAGCACTCCTCGAATTCTCTTATGTGGGAAATCCTAGTCTCAGGGATGCAAAAGCTAAAGGAGAAAGCAGGCAGGTGTGTCGAGCGAAATCTGCGCAAGGGCATTCTACAGCCACATGCTATCTTTATTCCTTTTTTGCTTTCTTTTTCTCTTCTCTAGAAACATTTTTCAGAAATATTTTAGTAGTAGCTAATTCACACAGTAAGATAAACAGTTCTCCAGCTCTGAAGACTTATGTAAACAGAGGAGAAGGGGAAAAAATGACGATGATAATGAACTTAGGTGTTTGCCTAGCGAACAGACATACTTAAAAAGAAATAATCAGAGATAAGAGAAAAGCAGGAACAATACCTTGCACCAAATACGTCAAAACAATGGTTGTTTTTAACAGGAAAAGAATGAGCCTGAAAATTTTCATCTGGTCAACCTAAGTGATAGCCTGAGTAATATAAGAAACTAATAAAAAGGATAATTCTTTTAAACACACCTAACATAGGAGAGCATCCTCAAAACATTACAAAGGCAAATGCCTTCCTGGCAGTTTTTGAATGCCAGGAGTAGGAAAAAAACAAATTGCTCGATTCCCAGGAAAGTACTTTATTAAAATACCTTGGACTTCACACCCAAAGCATCACTTCCTCTGTGAAGCAGTTCACCTAAAGTCCACTTCCACAAAAAGTGATTCATTAAAGCAGTTTGTGGAATCCTGTACAACATCCTTCCACGTCAGACCAAAAACCTCCAGAACTGGTTACACGTTTTACTTTCACGAAAAGGAGTCCCACCACTGACATGATGAGTGCCTGTAAGGGGGAAAAGAGGAAACAAACCAAAACAATGGCAATCTTTTGTTTTATTTTATTTTTTGTTAATGAGGAAAGTCTGATTTTAAAAAAGGGCGAGGAGGGGTTGGTATTGTTTTATTTTCCTACCACTCAGAGCAAGAAGAGGCTTCATGCTAAGGAAACTCAGTCAGTTTCCAAGTTGGAAAATGTTACAAATTTTACCAATAAAGAATGAACATGCTCCAGAGCAACTGCTCAGCCCAGGCAGGGGGAGGGGCAAGCCAGATGGTCTTTTCCATCCCAGATTTCAATGATCTACAACAGAACCTGGGTGACTAGGAAAAAGTGAGATGCAATTTGGAAACTGCTTTGTAAAACAGACTCCTAAACAAAGACATCCGACAAGATAGAGAAACTGCAAAAGAAATTAAAATGTATTCTGTTTGAGAGCAGAAAGCAAACCAGGTTGACATGGTGATAGAAAAATAAAGGTTGCCCCCAAATCATAGCTTTTTGGAGGGATGTTAGTCTGGGTGTCAAAAACGCAAACACATGCTCACTGGGCCAATGATGAGAAAAAAATCAGTCATACATAGTGGGAGCAGGGCTCCTGGAAGAGTACAAGACCATGTCAAAAAGCATTCTAGCTAAAAAGAAAATGGAGATATGTATGCCAGCCATATACTGCATACCTCTAAGCCAATCCACCCTAAGAGCTTTCGGTATGTGCCGCTGATAACCTCACTGTTCCCAGGTCTCCACAGTGCACGTTAGGAAACTACACACCAAAGAAGTCACATCACTCAGCAAGAAGCACAAAATAGTGGTTGTATGTAACAGAACCCAAGTGCTAGGATTAGGTTACATACTGACAGGAGGTCAAACCGGAAAAAAGAAATAGCATTAAGGCAAAGTCCTCTCATAGGCCCTTTGGTTCAGATGTCTAAGTTTATAAGATTTATTTTTTCAATAATAAATTAAATTATCATGTAGTTAAATACACAGCCACAGACAACTGGGAGAGATACAGTGGAAAGCTATGCTAAAAAAAGAAAAAGAGCAAACAAACTAGGTGGTCAGAGAGTCAGAGATTAAATGTAAAGGATAAAAAAAAAAAAACCCTGTAAATTAATAGCTAAGTTTTCCACAATGAACCTGAATTAGATATGGAAAATAGTCTATAGTTTCCATTTTACTGAGAGAAAAAGTGAAGCACTTAGAACAGCCACTTCACAGCTTTTTAATGCATTTTTAAAACATTCTGTACTCACGGTTTTGCAAGCTCCTCAAAAAGCAAGGTAAAAAAAAAAAAATTCTTTTCTATTCCTGGTATTGGTTCATGTATGCTAAGAAAACGAATAAACTTAAGGATATTTTTTAAATGTAATTCGAGGGGGTTACTTTGAAATTATGAGATGAAGTCTTCCCAAGAAGTACAGGAAAGGATGAGAAGACCCTCTCCCAGACAGCTGGAAGCAGACAAAGAGCTGAAAAAGTTCCTGGGGAGAGCTCACCTCCTGCTAGGCTGTGGCACTCTCTTTCCTGGTTTCTGTGCATCCAGGAAAACAACAAATGCATGATCTACAGAAGGAAGAAAAGCAGTCTTCACAGGAGACTGGCATTTCTAAATAAATCTCCCTATAGGTGCCAGGCTAAACCTTAAACACGGAAAAATAATCTTCAAGTTTTATAGCAGCACATGCGTGACTCTGCCCCATCCTCTACAAAACTCCCAACAGGAAACAACCACATCAAATGACTGCTTTTCAGAAGCCAATTCAAAAACACCCTACTTTATCACAGAGAGAATATTCTTTATATATGTGAGTGCTTCCATTATGTCTTATTTGAAGGAGGAAAATGAAATAAAAATCCTATCTGAGATATTTATAGATCTCATAAAACCTGATTCACTCTCATAAGCTGCTGTAAGCTCAGGCATCAGGTAAAGCAGAAAAGGCAGGTGTGGAAACCAGCAACATTATGCTATATATGCCTGATTCCAGCTCCTAAAAAATAGCTGCATTCTGGAAAGACTTAGAAGTTATAAATAAGGGTGGTAGGGGGAGAAAGGGAACAGGTTAGACATTTGAATAAATAAGCCAAGCAAATCTGAAGAATGTCATGCTAGGTCTGATTTCTGGACACCAAGCATATTGCTGTTTCTTCTCCAGTTCTAAGTTAAGTGGCCAAATGAAAGCTCCATGAAGGGATAAAGGAATACTATATTCAATATCTCTCCCCACTCTCTATCATTCTTCCAGACTCCCTGGGATCTTTGAAAAATCAGTGATACTATTTATAGAGGATTGAGCTACTTTGTACTAGGATTGAGGGGGAGAAGGAGAAAGAAGCATTTGCTCAGTGTCTCCAATATGCCTGAAATTCAGTCAGGGAATCAACTCCTGTAGAGGAATTAATAATTCTATTCCATAGATGACCAAGAGACTTGGAGATGTTCAATGACCTACTCAAGGCTTGGGGTCTGGGTGGTATCAAAGCCTTTTTGTCATTTGTCTCCTATTAAACACTGTGACCTTAAAGAGCACTAGCACAGTCCAATCAATTTATAGATTAGAAAACCAAAGTCCAGAGAGCAGACAGGCTAGTGAGGTGTTCAAATCCACACAGGTCCACTGACTACCAGACTACAGCTTGGGCTCCTGTCCTTGTATCTCCTACCTAATTAGCAGCTAGCAGACATGTAAGAATCAGTAGTGTTGAACATCCTGCTTAGGTTCAGATCCTTGGTTCAACCATTTTGTTTGATTTTAAATAAGCAATTTGCTATCTGAAACCTCCATATTTCCATCAGTAAAATGATAATAAGCATAATATCTATTTCAGAGGGTTGTCATGAAAATGAAGTAGTACATTTAAGGAGTTAAGGAAATATTATCTAGGAAATATCTACTATATGATAGATATTATGATGATGACAGGAAGAATAGCCAAGTGGAAAGAATAAAGAGGAAAATGTATTCCACCACTCATTATGCAATTTGTTTGCAGCCACAGCAAGATAACTTGCCTAATCATCCCCTGCCCCAATATTCTCACTCCTGAGTAGGAAATTCCGCAATATCTGCCTGCTTGCTCATTACAAAAAAGGATATTTCAATGACAGGAGGCCATAAGCAAAAAACATCCTGAGGCCTTTAGAATAAATGCTTGATGCAGATGTTCTTAAGGCCCACCTAAGCACACATCCCCATGGAGCAAATCATCTATCGGTCCATATTAAAGGAAATTACAACACTGAGATTGAAAGTGTTTCCAACATTGAAAAGGCATGGGCTATTTTTCAGAAGCCATGGGCTACGAAGTCTTAAAATGTAGAACTCAAGCTACTAACTCAGATCTGACACGGAGCAGGAGCTCCAGGAGCTCACAAGAAAAGCACATCTACAAAATGCCTCCTCACAGAAGACCTCCTCCAACTCCATGGGAGGACTGTGCACCATGAACAGTAAAAGCTCAAAAGGTAGGGCCAGGCATAGGAAGAATCTGTTTCCATGCCTTTATAAGCTGAGTAAATGTGTCATTTCTCAAAAAATAAGCAACAACACTATGGTTGCCCTATTGAATTCCTGCTCACCGGGCTCTGCAAGGTGAACGTGAGAGCTGGGGTCAAGAGCAGCCAGCACTCCCTTGCAGGGCAACTGCTCCATGGCTAATTGCCATTTTCACAGCTGGGTCAAGGTTTCAAAAAAAGCATCCTTCAACCCTGAGCTCTAAGCTCCTCTCCTGATGGTCTCTCTTGCCAACCATACCCCCATCAAAGGCAGTTTATAGATGAAAGGATGTAGCTACAGTGCATACAATTTTGCAAACATCACAGTTTGATAAAAAGAGCCATTTCTAAGACTTCTTTGTGAAGATCACCACATGCCCATGGTCATTACCACAGGAGCCAGGCTTTCTGTGGCTCTGGAGGCTATCTCCTCCCCTGAATGTCCTCAGCAGCAATTCTTCTACAGTTTATTTTTGTTCCTCTTACTAGAATGATGGCTCCTTTGAAATTCTTTATGAGCACAATCTGCTTCCAAATACCATGGTCAGCAAGAAAAATGGAGAGCTGGTACCTAATGCCTAACTAAATCACCCAACAGATATACATCTCTCTACAACCATGCAGCAAGTTGAAGCAGCTCAACACCATAGCTGAGAACCTACCATGAAAAAAATATTTGAAATACCACATGGCTAGAGCTGAATGCCCAAATCCACAAAGACATCAGAAATAGAGTTTGACCAGGTTAAACAAATCTGGTGTAGGTCATAGAAAAAGTGAGCCAAATAGGACTTCCTGAGATACTTTAAGGTGAAGGAAGGTAAAATAAGATGGATAGAGGGACACTAGGGCAGCTGATGTGAGCCAATGAGCTGGATGAAGAACATCTAGCCCTTCTGTCCTACTTTATGATAAACCTCTGATAGGTGTGGAATCCATGTTATATAAGAAATGCAGTATTTAAAAAATGGGAAGAGGGCATCTGCAATGTTAACCCTCACAGATCAAAGACTGAAAGCTGGAGCTACATATTGGATTCACGGGTGTCTGGGTCCCTCCCAAGAGATACTGATTTACTTAGACTGTAAGGCAGCCCTAACTGAGAACCACTGCCAAAAATAGAGCTAGAGCTTCAGTCAGTCATGAAATATTCCCATGTAACTACTGAATGCTGACTATGCAAAAGGCCCCCTAAAAAGCAGGTAATATATTAAAAAGCGTATTTCCAAAATGATAACAAACAAATGAACTGTTTTAAATCAAACTAAGGTGGAAAAGTGAGATGAAACAGGAGAAAGAGAGAAAAAGAAAAAGAAGTGCGTGTGTGCGTGGGAGGGGGGGGTAGGTTCCAATAGGTAAAAGCATAAGGAAGTAAAAAGTTCTACACACAAGTGTAGAAAGAGTAGCAATTACTATTGGCTAAAAGTAAGGGTGACAGTTGCCTGGAAGATGTGGCAACTCTCTGAAAGTTAGACATGATTAGAATTTGAACAAAGACAATTACGAGGAGGAAGGAGAGCAAGAGGGAAAAGGCTAAAAGGGGAAAAAATACATAAAGAGAGAAGCAGAAAAGCCCTTGCCTCATCTGGGTGCGATTTACTACCTGTGAAGGTGAGCACAAGTTGGGCCCAATCTTGGAATGGCTTGACCTCAGAAGTTTGGCTTTAACTCATGTATTACAAAAAGCCATTTGCAGTTTCAAATCTGGCTGTGCCAGGTGACAGAAGTAGAAAGACCACTCCAGGGAGACAACAAGGGTCACCTCAGGACAATGGCAGGGAGAGCACGAAGGTAAAGATCCATGCATATGTGCCACAGAAGCCAAAATTATGAGATTTTAAAAATAACTATATTTAAACCAATGAATTTTTCAATCTAGAGCTTTTTTTTTTTTAAAAAAAAAAAAAAAGCTAGACTCAAAGAAAAGAGAGAGGCCAAAGATAGCTTGCAAAGTCAAACCTACATTGTGAGAAGAACAGTTATATAAACAAAAGAAACAGAAACCAGAAGAAGGAAGGGGCCAATGGCAGAGGTTGATGAGTTAGGGATTTGGAACATACTGAGCTCTGGCAATAATGAAACAACCCCAGAAGATTTTATTGTTAGACCACTAATGAAAAAGTGGATCTAAAATGAACGTTGGAGATGTAGATTATCACCTCTGAGGAAATAAAGAGATCACCAAATATTTGGGAAGGATGTTTCAATCTCCAAGATCTTTGAAGTGAGAGAGATGGGTGAGACAAGTTCCAAGAGAAAACTTTTGCCATCAGAACTAGGGAAGATTGTGAGTGGGAAGGGAGGGCCAAAGCAAACTAGGACAGAGGAGACCTGAGGTTCCTCGTCAAAGTTGGGCCTGCTTCATCCTTCATCATCCTCATGTGGTAGTTTCTTCTCCACTATTTATTAAGAGTGTGAAATGCTTTCTGTATAAATTTATAAAACATTACAACTCATCTCCCATTTAACTCTCATTTCTTTGTCGTTGTTGTTGTTTTGTTTTTTGTTATTTGTTTGTTTGTTTTGCAGGACTGGGATTCGAACTCAAGACCTTGCACTTGCCAGGCAGGCACTTGTGCCACAGAGCTATCTCCCCGGCCCCAACTCTCTTCAGAATTTATTTTTAATTTTTTGGTACTGAGACTCAGGACCTTGTGCTTGCCATGCAGCACTTGTGCCACTAATTTATATCCCAAGTTCCTGTCTTGCAGAAAACATTACCATGATCTAGTACATGGGTTGCTGTCCCATGCATTCCTTAGACCAACAAGATTTCCAAAATAAAGCCATTGCACATTCGCGGCTTTCTACACAAAACTTCCAACTCTGTCTTCCACCCACCCCTCACCGCATATGTCTGGATGTGTCCTCCTTTCTCCCACTCCACTTGCTGTTATTTAAATGGCAGAACTGCTTCTAAGGCTAGTCTTGTTACTGGGGACATTTTCCCCCCAGTAAAGTGTACATTCTCAAGTTTACTACACATTATTAAGGATAAGATAGGGATTAAACAAGTTAGCTTTCTCTAACATATTCAATAGCTTGGTCCACATCTCAGCCAATTCCAAAATTCCATTTACTAATACTCATGGAAGTAAGGAATAGATTTTCTTTGCTCTTTTTGAAGGAAGAAGAGAACAGGGAGGAAGGGAGGGTTAAAAGGAGAGAGAGAGAGGGAAAGGGGAGGGCCTGAGACAGAGAGAAGGAAGCAGAGCAAAAGGCAGGGAGGAAGAGACCAAGTGCCTTGTAAAGTAGTGATGGGACACAAACAAAGCCAAAGCCACCTGGGCATCTGAAAGAGTCCCAGGCCTTGGGGTCACTAGTGTCTACATTAAGTTGTGACTTTGAAGAATTCAATCCCTCATCTAGTATTGAAACCACAGTCACTTGTTCTACCCCTAGTATTTAAAAATTGAGAAAACCAAGACCTTTTCAACATTTTAAATTCTAAGAGTCTATTCTTAGCTTTGGTACAAAACTGGGGGCCTGACTTTTAATATGACCCTCAGGAAATGTCAATAGATCCATATTCAAAAATAGATATCGCATATGGCTCTCCATTATTTTAATTACCATGAATCATTTCCTAATGACAAAGACATGGACCCTGCTTCCTGGCCATTATGGACATGCGTATTCACAGCGTACGTACATCTGCCCTGAAGCATCCAACCCCCAACAAGCCCTTAGCTAAGAGCATGCCCACAGTAGAACTAAGTGGATCTCAGCATGTTTTATAAGCAAGGGTGTAACAAAGTGCAAACAGGAACAGGTCAGTCAGTGTTCCTAAGCTCACATACCTTAACAGTTGTGCCTTTTTGCATTGGTGTTTTATTCTGTGGAATTTTACTTTGGGCAAGTTTTCTCTCCTATGTTAGTCAACCTCCTAGGAGACAGAATCTATGGGCAATTCAACTTTGCAATTCCCAAATGCAGTATTTTATATAAAATGAGACCTTAAGGAAAGAAGTATTTATTGTAATATAGTTTTATATTTTAATATAAACAAAGAACATCTACCAGGTATGACTGAGTCCATTGGCCAGGTCCATCAAGAATGGTATATCCCAAAAGCAGAAATCAGAGCTGAAGTGGGGTGACAATAGATGCAGACCCCCGAGCTGCTGCAGACACTCAGCTGTAGCAACCACATACCAGGCTGGGGTGGCAAAGGGCGCTCTACTAGAAACTGGGACAGACATAACACAGTTCAGAGGGCCAAGTCCTTAAGGTTACACCAAATACCAAGTGAGAAAAACAAAAAGAACACAAGGCAGTAGAAATAATTCCAGAAGTTAACAAGGTGCTAGAGGAGGAAGATTATGATAAAGCTTAAGTGAAACCCATCCTAAGAATGTTTCTATTTCATTTTTGAAAACTTTTAAGTTCAATTTAGGAAGGACCATTTCTCAAGTGAAATTGTTTCTTGCCACTATTTCATGCATTATTCATGATTAGGTAACTTGTACAGATTAGTTACATGTGTAACTTGTTCAATTTTAACAACATTGGTAATTGTACAGTGTTTTAATCCCTGTGTCTGGTAAGATTTGGCAATTTAGGGTTAAAATATTTCCACCTGTTCATGCTAAGCAGGCACTCAGCTGATTTAGGACAACTAAGAGGTAAGAGGATGAAATCTCTACCCCTCATCCTCCAGCACAGCTCAAGTTAACTTGGGGAGCTGTCCTAAACTTTCAGCAAATCCAATGCAAACATGCTCACTGATACACTGACTGAATTCTCCACGTTTGCCAGGCATGGAGACCAGCCAAGGTGCTTATAACATTATTCCCACTACAATAACTACAAATATGGGGGTACCTACCAGCCAGTCAGGTATCAGAGCACCTAACTGGTCAACAGGAGCTGCTTAGATCTGGTCAGTGTAAACTGCACTCATTTTTCCCTCACACGCACAAGGAGTGAGGAAAGAAGACTGGCATGCCTGCACTCAAAAGGCTAAAATGCAGGAATATTTTCAAGGAGGAAGAATTTAAAGATTCATAAGAGAGCAGCTATTAAAATCTCCACTGTGATCCTCTCTAAACTATCCCCATTTAAGTGGAGAGGCAAATTAGGCCCACAGGCACTTGTATGTAGGATGGGCTAAGAGGAAGAAGAGCCCACATGTGAACACTTAAGGTCTCTGACATGACAGTTCATAAATTGCAGGGAAAGCCTGTCACCTGCATTTTCTGCTTGCCTTTTAAATGGATGGGACCCCAAACATCCCATTCTCTTTAGAGGAGAAAGTAGGGGTAGGAGATAAACAGAGAACAAAGAATGATGACTTTCTCTTCCTCCTACTAAGGAAAGATGTAAAAATAACTGCATTGATATCCTCACTCAGTTTAAAATACCAAACTGCAAACAGGTAGACAGAATGATAATATTTGAGAGGCCGTAAACCTGCAAAAAGATGTATCTATTAAGAGAACATAGAAATGAATCTATTAAAAAAGGCTAAGTAAATGACTGCATTCACACGTGCTTTCATTTTTAAAGCTACATTTAGTGGTTGTAAAGAATTTTCTGAATATCAGGATAAGTTCTACTTCTTTGTTAGTCTACTAAGACATGCTTTTAAAGAAGGAATAGATTTCTAGTCACTGAAGAATACACACACAAATCATATACCAAAATAAAATAAGATAAAAGCCAGCTATTTTGTCCTTTCAATATGGTTACCAAAGCTCCTTTGTGTCTACAAATTTCTCAGGGTGGTGCTATTGCCAAGAAATTCTAATTCATGACAGGGTTCTCCGCAAATTGGGGACAGTGGCAAACCTGCAGAGGGACAGACCCTACAGTTTGCTTTGTCTTTCTGACTGAGACAGCACCTGGCTGCTCAGGTCTATGGAAGGCAGAAAAACAGGATCATACAGAAGAGAAAACCATGTGCCTGACTGACCCAGTCTTCTCCCTGGTACCATGAGATGAGATGTTCTTAGAAGGCAATGATTTGGGAGTTTTCCCCTATAGATGCCTCTTAAGACCCTCATAAAAAGTGCTTTGGGGTGCCTGAAGCCAGAATGAAACTGCAGTGTTATGGGGACACTTCAGTCTTTACAGTAGCCAAGTATGCCATTAGTTTAAAACAATGGGGCACAGAGGAGGGAGGAATGTTCTATGATTTATTTATTTGTTTCCAGTAGCAGTGGAAAATTTTCTCCAAGCAAAATGGAGGCCCGAAACTGACCCCATCTGCCAATTATGAATCAGCATTAGCAATGAGCATAATTCCATAAGAGTTCTCAAGTAAACATGCCAAGCTCCTCAGTGACATGAAGCAAAGTGAATTCCAGATAAGACTTAAGAGCATCATTATTTGACCTGTACTCACGAAATGCCAGGCTAGGTGTAATGGATGTACAAAAACTCTGAAGGCTTTTTTCTCCAGGTTATACCAAATCTTTTTTGTTTTCCTAATCAGTGGTGTATCCAAAGAGTCATAAGTTCTATTGGCAACAAAAGTCATGAATGGGTCTCCTCTTAAGCTATCATCAAATAGTACCCTACAATCTTCTCCAGCTTCTGTCCTACCCTGGACTTTTTTCTACTTTGCCAGACAGCCCTTGGAAAATTTCCTGCAAGTTTCCAAAGATCTCAAGGCTAGTAGCCTTAAGAGTTGTGTCAGCTGAATTCCATAAAATAATAGACCACATAAGCACAGTGTAATTTACAGTTATACAACAGGCAGAGACAATGTTACCGGGGCCAACTGCTTAAGTATGCGGTCAGAGTACAGGAATAGAGAGCTGTTAATGTGGGATATCCATTTGGACTTTAAAATTGTAACAACAATGATTTGGGGAGTTAGAGCTGTATCACTGACTGAAAATCCAGTGTCAAAACGATCTCTATGACAAGAGGTGGCCCTCTCACAATCAGCGGTTCTGCTGTAAGCTCACTGACACAAAGTATTGCATATTGCAAGTTTGAACTAGAATCTCCAAATAGTACATCCTTAATTTTCAAATGCACAGATGTTCTTGGGTTTAGCATCCAAGCCCCTCGTTTTGTAGAAAATCAGATGATTGGAATCTCATTATTTCATCCTTCTCCCTGAGGCCAGGTATATTGTTCACTTTGACAAGGTCTAATAATTACTCCTCATTTGACCTCTAAAATCAGATCGCCTTGCAGCATCAGACAACTTTCTCCTGCTTGGGTTTCTTTTATCAATATTTTTGAGCTGGCTTGGGCACAGCAGTCTCAAAATTTCACCACTGAATAGTTGATTTGGAACCAATAGTTGCAAAGAACCACTATTACCCCTTCAACTCAGAAGTAGCAAAGGGGGTTGGCTGTGGCAATAAGAAAGAGATATAGGCTAGGGGTTTTGGCATCAGCATAGACTTAGGGTCCTGGCTTCCTTTATATAGAGCAGTTGTGACTACAGAGCCAACAGCAGAAAGCTCCTTGGAGTGACGTGTTGTTTTATAAGTGCTTGCCACAAGTTTTATTTCTTATGGATCATGAGTATGCAGCTCTGAAATAACCTGGTAAAGGGTTTTAAGGTGAGAGTGTCAGCACTTGCAGAGGGTTAAGGCAAAAGTAAGGAAGAGGTTAAGAGAAGAATAATTCCTCCGCCTGCCTGCAGATAGAAAGTAAGCTAGCAGTTCCTTCAGTGGGCAGGAGGGGGGTGGGAGAGGAGGAGGGAAGAAGGAAGAGCAGAGCTGGCTTCCAGGGAAACAAAAGATCTAATGCATCCCCTAATTGTCAAAGGACTGATGTGCCTTCGCAGACCTAGAGTTTCTCCTGGAGGGTCTAGCCATATCTAGAAAGGCAGGTTTCCTCTGGAGAGAGGCCTTCCCCCAAAGCAGGCTTTACTACTGTGAAAACTTGAACCAAAACAAAGTTGTGTGATTCATCAGGAGGGAATGCTGTAACAAATAAAAGCCAACTTTCTCCTCTCCACCACTGCTGAACAGTTAGTCACAAACAAGGGCTGCCTCGAGCAGGCTGACTAAACCAACAGATTCTCTTCACTAACCTGTCTAGACAGTTGTTAATATGCAACTGATTCAACACCAATCGGCTGACAGTGCAAAAACGAAAGCTATTTATAAAATGAAATTCTGGCAACATTTTGGTTCACACAAAATAAACGGAAGAAAATAAATCCAGGGAGGCCCTTCATGAGGTAAATATGTTAAGGATGGGAGAGAGAAGGTATTGAAGAAATGCTTTATGCAAAAAAAAAAAAAAAATGTGTTTGCAGAAAGTCAAGAGTCAGAAGTATCCACCAATATCTTCCAACAGGAATGCTTGTGCGAACACACAGGCTCAAGAGGCCAATACCTGCAGGAAAACTCGCAGCTTCTGTTGGGAAGGAGAACAACTAATAACAATGGTGATCGACTTCACCATGGGGCTCCTTATATCAAAAGTCGAACCTCTCCCACTAGAGCTGCAACTGTTACATCCCAGCCTCTAGCTGGCAAATCCTGCTTCAGATCTTGGCTGAGGAAATCCAGCCGTTCATTAGCCTTAACAAGCCTCCCTCACTGAGCGAGCAGAGGAGTTACAGGGGCAGCCACTCACTGAGCCTCTCTCGCAGCCCTCCCCAAGGGCAAGTATGTTTCTTCGGGATGGACTGCACAAGTTCACATTTCGGATGTGCAAATCCAGAATGCCTTCTTGTACTTTCCATGATGCACACCATTGAGTTTTTAAAGACCCATGTCCCCTGCCCCCACCCACCACCATCTTCCCTGCAGAATGTCCCCCCATCGCTGCTGAAAAACAACAACAACAAAAAATACTGTTCCCACAGCAGACCCAGCACTTTCCACTGACCAGCACTTTCTTTATTCCACTTCACAAAGCCCAATGAACTTGTCCCCCGCCCCTCAGCATCCTCCTCCGGACGCCTACCCAACTTGGCACAGCAGCCTTTAGCATCCTAGGAGTTTCTTAACTAGTCCTCCCTGACAAAGTCAGAGGATGGAAGCATATATCACCCTTTGTCTGAGGTTGTGCTAACTGAAGAGGGGACCCCCCCCCCGAAAAAAAAAAAAGAAAAAGAAAAAGAAAAACAGGGAGAGAGAGGAAGAAATAAGGACACACAGAGAGGGTGTTTTCCTCCTGGAGGCATTCCACTGGGGAAACCTACAATGCTTTGTCAGACCAGGATAGATACATCTTCCCGTCCCCCTTGTATGTAGATAGATATCCTTGAGTAGCTTTTGTCATGGGTTCTTTTCTCTTTCCCCACCTCTAATCTCAAAATCAAGCTCCTATTCTTTATTGACACTCGTTAATTACTGGAAAAACACTTCGCTTTGCTCCTGTCCCCCTCCCCATCTGCTGGTCCTCAGCACCAGTTGAAACAGATGAATGTGATTTAAGGTACCAGGTAGGTAGAGCTTGTGCATGTAGGGATGAGGTATCCTAAAGACCCAAACCGTCTTCCTATCGGGCTCCTCGGAGCCCTAGAAGTTGGGCAGGTTTCTGCTGGGGGACAGCGAGCCGAAAACGTGTGCGCAAGGATGTATGTTAGTGACTGAGACGCAGGCGGTTCCGACCTGGCTGCTCAGCAAGGGAAGACTAAGGGGTTAGGCGTGGGTGGAGAGGTAAGCGCCTGTGACTGTATCAGAAAACATTTTAAGCAACATAGAGCCAAAAAGAAAAACAAATAGATAAAAACAAACCAAAAAATTTTTTCAACCCAAAACCCACACCAATGCAGCCCCTGCGTCTCCGCCGCCGCCACCACACGATTTACACAAGTAATTTAAATCATTCACCTGCTGCCAGGTCTCCTCCAGGGACGGCAAAGCTGAGAAGTAGCCGGTGTCGTGGACAAGTTGTAGCTCCTGGAATATACTATAACTAGCCAACACGTCCATGCTGCTGCGGCCGGGCAACGCGGGACGACAAACCCTCCCCCGAGCACAGTGGAGTCTGTTTGTCTGTCAGTCTGTCTGGCTTACCCCCCAAGAAGGCAGACATCCAGTGGCCCTTTTGTTTTGTTTTGTTTCAGTCAACTAAAAAGGAAAAAAAAAAAAAATCAATGCAGGAGCGAGGGCGCGAGGTGCGAGAGGAGCGAGTGAGTGGGGTGGATGGAGAGGCATCCAGCGTGTACAAAGCAGCTGACTGCCAGGAAGAGGGGACTTCACGGGAGTCACAATTCCCTTCCAGCTCTAATCACTCCAGCTCGTGGATCAGGAAGGGGACGCAAACTCACTGACACGAAGCTGCCATCTATTTCTGCAGCGCTGTTCGCTCCTAATGCAATCTTTG
>PVKN010011563.1:6904-21626 GCA_004027915.1 Capromys pilorides | reverse complement strand
GTGCTGTGGTAGAGCCCTCCTTCACTCCAGAAGGCTGGGGGACTAAAACCCTGCCAGCTACATTGAGGCTAGTTCCCAAGAAGGGTAGAGGTATGCTTTGATTTTGGTTCACCTACTAATTTGCCTAGCAAATTAGTAAAGCATAGTTTGGGATGCATTTCTGGGGTGTTTCCAGAGATCATTGTCAGTTTGACCAGAAAATGAAATGGAATACATCTAAACTGGATGGGCTTGGAACCTGGATTGATTAAGACAGATAGGAGGTTGGCATGCCATTTGAAGAGCCACATTCCACTCCGGTGGGTGTGTCTTTTGCTGCCCTCATCTGTGGACATCACACTCCAGTTTCTTCAGCCCTTCAACATAGTCTCATACCAGCAACTCTGCAGAGACCCTCCAGGCCTTGGGTCTTAGGCTGTTGCTGTATCCTTGATTGCTCTTATTCTGTGATGTTTAGCTCCTTGGACCGAGCAGCACTGGATCTTCCTGCTCTCTGGAACAGAGACAGTGCTTGAGGACTCTCATCTCTGATCCCATAAGCCTACTGAGCAAATCACCTCACCAATACACTAATGCCTAGTTCTGGTTCCGAACTCTCAGAGACAAAACGCCAGGCTTAAATCCTTCCCTCTGGCCCCTCTAGGTTATGTTCAGCTCCTGGACCTCAAACAAGTCATCCATGTTCTTCTAGACATGATAGGAGATGATAGTAATGTTGATGTTATTCAAACCGCCGAGGAAGGAAGCATCATCCATGATCAAGCAAAGCATTCTGCTACTGACTTGCACAGATAAAAGAAGGATAAAAATTAGAAGTAAAGAGGAGAAGAACCCCAGCTACAGAGGAAAGACAGAAGAAAAAGGACCTGGCACATGACTTGTCTTTTTACCTACAGGGATAAAAACACACCACATGAAGGAAAGTTGTCCACATTGGCTAATCAAGAGGAAACATAATATTACCTTCCTAAAATCAATTCCAGTTGCAGTCATTTATAAACTGGTCATTCTCACTTTTGTTAATTATCATGTATCATAATAACAATTATACATACCAGGGCCGGTGATATAATTCAGTGGTCTAAGCGCTTGCTTAGGTAAGTGCAGGGGCCAGAGTTTGATCCCAAGCATCGCATGCTGCACTGGTCCCGCCCCTGGGCAGGCTGAGCCTGTGATGAAGTCCAGGCATGGTTGCGCATGCTTGTAACCCCAGCACTAGGGAGGCAGAAATCAGGATGATCACTACAAGTCTGAGTTACATAGTGAGACCCCACATTAAAAAAAAAAAAAATTGTACATAACATGTTCATCAGTCAAAAAGCTAAACTTGAGGCTGGGGAGATAGCTCATTGGCTTAAGTACCTGTCTGGCAAGCCCAAGATACCGAGTTCAATCCCCGGCCCCACATTCCCTGTTGCACTGCACTAGCCCCAGAACCAGATGTGGTGGCACATGGCGGTAATGGTTGAGAACGGAAGATCACTGCAAGTTTGAGACCAACCTGGGGACTACAAAAGTGAGTACAAGGCCAGCCTGAAGTGCATAGCGAGATACTGTCTTAAAAAAAAAAAAAAAGCAAGAAATCTAAACTCTGCAACCACATGAATAGCCAATGTGCAAATGAGGAGAACTGATGACTGCTAGAAAATATGAGCAGACCTTGCTATTTTTAGAGTAAGAGTGTCCTGTTTTGTCTTTGCTGTTGCTAAACAGTAGAATGCATATGGTTTAACATTAACCTTAGCCTTACACTTATCTGGGCTTCTTTCTTTCTTTCTTTCTTTCTTTCTTTCTTTCTTTCTTTCTTTCCTTTGTGTGTGTGCATATAGGATTTTCCTACACAGCTCAAACTCATAGTGATCCTCCTGTTTTCAGCCTCCCCAGAGCTGGGATTATAGGTGTGCACCACCATGCCCAGACTCCTTACACTTATTTGAACAAAATGTTTTTTTGATGATTATTATCACTGGCTCATATTTGTGGATTATTTTCTATGTGTTGCAAGATTCCATGTGTCATATCAGAATGGTTTAACCAGGAAGACAGGGGCATAGGAGTTTCATGTAGAATTAAGAGCTCGTGTAGATAGTAGAAGCTAAGAAAGTGAAAGTCTAAAATGTGACAATGGCAAGCTGGAGAACAAAGTCACCATGTCTTCCTCCTGAAGCAAGGCATGAGGGTGGAGTCTGAGAGTCCTGCCTTAAGAGGCCTGGAGCCCCCTACGGTGAGGCCCTGTCTGACCAACCTCAGCAACTATTATTTCAAGAACAATAGTCTCCCTTCACTTCTACCTGGAAAGTCCTATACAAATCACAAACTTAAACTTTTATTCACACAGAGTACCACATAGGAAAGGGAACATGCAAAAGTTCCCAACCTTAGACATGATGCTTATGCTGTGTTTATACACAAACTATCCACCACACAGGGCCAACTCTAATACTGAGGAGGTGGGTGTTCCTGATAATATATTTCAGCAGAAAAAATTCTGAGATATTGAATAACTTGGTTGAAGTCACATGGTGGTAGCTGACAGACCTAAAATGTTTTAGGCACCAGGTTGCCTGATGCCCTGGATCACACTTTTACTATTTCTCTCTTCTTGCATTTCAAAATCCATATAGTGATTGCCTATCTTAATATTTCTTTTCATACCATTCTCCTGCCCCTCTGAGGACCACCACTATGTGTTTTGTCTGTCATAGAACGCTGAGTAAGAGATAGTGACCTCAGAGCCAACATGATGTATCAGGGAGCACGTCACCCTTGGGGACAGGCTGGAACATCTCTGCTGCCATCAGTTCCAGTGCACTGTTAGGCAGCTTCCAGACTTACATGCTCAGAGAGTCCCTTCCATCCCTTCTGGTTGGAGAAATAGTAACATCTACAGTTCTCTGTTCTCCAGCCTTCCCCCTTTGTGCACCCTACACAATGCATTCTTGAACTCCCTTTTGGAGAAAGGGAAGCGCATGCTTTCCACTTCCTCAAGTTGAATGTGAAGTGCTACAAGGGAACCCCTTGGAAGCTTGAGCCACGCTTTCTGGAGTTTGTGGCATGGAGTAGCTATTTTGTAGTTCCTGTTAGGGGACTACAGTGGTGAAAAACTGCAGCACTAGGAGCTACTTAACAGGAGGGTGAAGAGAGGCAGATACACTAAGAACAAACTACAGTGGTGCCCACAGTAGGACAAGAACCTATGTCTCTTTCTGAGCCAAGCTGGACAGTGAGAGGGAGCCAGCAGGAAGTCACATATGGTCCTACCTGAGAGTATGGCCCAGTGGGAAAATATGACCCAATGTTGGACTTGCAGAAATCCAGCTGATAGCTGTGGAATCAAGATGGCCCATGAGGTGCAGCCTGGCCCACATCAGGGCTCCCTACTTGGGTCCTCAGTGGGCAGCTTTCCAGGATATCTCTCCAGGGAAAGAGCCGGCAACTGAGCACCTGCCACCTCAGAGGAAATCAGCAGATCACAAACTTGTGCTAGCACAAAAGATCTTTTCTCACTCACTCCTCCCCTCCTGATGTGGGCTAGAGGAGACAAAAGATCTGCATCTAGAAATCAAAGAGTAAAGGAAGGCCAGGGAGTGGGGCAGTCTCAGGATGCATCCCTCCCAGCCCTACAGATCCAGGCCTGCTTCAGGTGCTCCCTAAGGAAGGGAGGCACGGGTAGAAGGAAGGGGAAAGGAAGTGAATCCATTTTATACTACCTTGAAACAAAAAAAAATGGGGCCTGGGGAGATAGCTCAAAAGTCCAAGCACCTGCCTGGCAAATGCTAGGATCCAAGTTCGATTCCCAGTTATCACAAGTCGCGCTGTCACTTTGCTGAGTGTGGTGGCACACCTCAGTAATCCCACCGCGGGGGAGGCTGAGACAGGAGGGTCACTGTGAGTCTGAGCTGTGTAGTTAGGTGCTGTACCTAATTAATTAATTAATTTTTTTTTAAAAGATGAAAACATTAGGGACCTAGCTAACATTTCATCCAAGAGTAGACTTTAACAAGGAGAGGTGGGAAAGAATAAAATAAATGTCTGCTTCACCCTATGCAGTCTAGCATGTCAGTGAAACCATTATACCAACGTAAGAGGGCAATAGGAGAACATAAAGAAACTCTTAGTTGAGATGATATGTAAGTGTGCCCATTTCCCAAGCTAAATGTAACTGCATGTATCACAAGCGTATAGCAATAAAAAAAGAAACGAAGATGGAAAAGAAATAAATAGACTCAGAAACTAAAAACATTTTAGTGGGGCTACAGTGCCGTATAAGAGTTAGAAAATAGCCCAAAGTGGTGGTGCAAGCCTGTGGTCCCGCCGCTTGCCAGGCTGAAGCAAGAGGAGCATGCACCTGACACGGGAGTTCAAGGACAGCCTACGCACATAGTGAGACCCTCCCCAAGAAACAGAGAGAAGCAGAATATAAACCGCAATTAGAATAAAAGAAAAAGTTAATTAAAAGACCACAAAAGTCAGCACTTATTGAAAGGATCCAGAATCTGACGCAATAGGAGTATGGAAAAACAAAACAGTAAAAAAAAAAAAAATACGTAAAGAGAAAATTACAGACTTATCATTATTGATTTGGGATTTCCCAGAGATTATAGTTCAGCTAGTTTTTGAGCTCTAATACAACTGACTATTTAAAATTGAACAATAGAGCTCAGTGGCATAAGTGTCTGCTTGGCAAATGCAAGGTACCAAGTTCAATCCCTGGTACCTCAAAAAAAACAAAAAACCTTTCTGTGTTGTCTTAAAATTGAACAACAGGGCTGGCCAAATAACTCAGCAGATTAAAGTGCCTGCAAGCAAGCACAGGGGCCAGGGGTTTAATCCTTGGGCCTGCAGTGCTGGCCCCGCCCCTGGGAGCACTGAGAAGGCAATTGAGACTGGGCATGGTGGCATGTGCTTATAATCCCAGCTCTTGGGAGGCTGTAAACAGACAGATCACTATGAGTCTGATCTAGTAGTGAGACCCTGAACACCCTATAGACCCTCCCCTAAAAATACAAAAAAATGAACAATAATTTATTGCTTTATAACAATGTCAGTTGTTAAACCTTGACATTTCAATTAAAACATGAATTGTAGTTATAATTCAATGCAAATTAAATGGTTGTATTTGGAGTTATATTATTTTAATGAATAAATTTATTTAACCATGCAAAACATCTTACTAGAATTGAAAACATGAACCTCTGAATTAAAAGTGCTCACCCAACATATACATTCATTCACTCATTCATTCATTCATTCATTCACTGAAAGGCCCTTGTAGAGGCAGACTTATTCTGGAACTAAAACAGAGACTGAAGGAAGCAAAGTCTCCACTATGGAACTTGATTCTAGTGGGGGAATCCAGGTAGTAAACAGAGAAACAATTACCTGATGTCCCAGGTAATGATGTTATTGAGCAAAGCCAAGCCTCAGTGTTACTGTTATGTCCCATGGACCTAGAACTGTGTGTGGCACATGGTACACATCAAGGAACTTGTTGAATGAATGGATCTAGGGATGGGGAACCACATAGGTGAAGGCCGCAGCCTTGGGTTGTTCAAGAACGTGAGGGCAGCTGAAACAGGGGAAGCTCAAGGAGAAGACCTTCTAGGCCTTTGCAAGGACCTTGTACTTTATCCTGGGACGTACAGAAGGGTGTCGCAGAGGTCCAAGCTGCATAGTGTTGTGATGCAATCCGTATTGCTAAAGAATTGCCTTTGCCTCTGTGTGGAAAGCAGACCTTGCGGGCAGGAGTGGGATCGGGGCTGCCCTCTGGGCCCTGGCAGCCCAGGCAAAGCTTCTTGGTGGCTGACAGTAGGGCACGGCGATAGAGACAGGCTGCAGCCACCAGCAGTGATGCCAGGCAGACCCAGCCTGCTGGTGAATTCAGTGCCCAATGTGAGTGAAAGAGAGAAAGGCGAAGGGTGCAGCCCAGGCTTTTGTGCCTAAACAATTAGAAGAAAGGAGGGTGAAATTAAAAAAAAATATTTCGAAGTGAGAAATTAATGGCCTATTTTAGATGTATGACTCTTGAGTTGTTTAAAAGACATATAAGCAGAGATGCTGTAGGTGTTTCCTTGATAAATACATAAATTTAGGGAGGAAAATTTATATATTGAGGCTTATACTCCAAAGCGTCTGTTTTAAGGACAACAGGAGAGACTAGATTTAAGGCGCATTACACAAGTCTCCTCACAATTGTAAGAAAAAAAGCCACTAATTTTCTCCTTTCACAATTCCTAGTTGTATTATTGTTATTATCGTTACTTGGGTTTTTTGGTTTTGTTTTGTTTTTTGGATTTTTTGTTGTTGTTGTTGTTGGAATTTTTTGTCTGTTTTTTTTTTTTGAGATAAGGATTAAACCCAGGAGCTCATGTATGCTAAACAAGAGTGTTACACTGAGCTGTATTTCAGTCCTTTTGTTTAATTTTTTCTTTTCAAGACAGTCTCATTAAATTGCCCAGCCTAGTCCTGAACATGGGATCAGCCTGCCTCAGCCTCCCAGATAGCTGGGATTACAGGTGTACGTCACTGCCCTGGTTCCCAGGGGATTTCCCTGTACCTATGCCCTTCCTTTTCTACATTCCACTCCCCCCCACCCCCCATCTAGCTTCATAGGTCACAGGCCCTTTTTATGGGAGGGGTAAAGAAAACCTAAACCCTTCACTTAGTCCTACTGGCCTTTCTGCTCATTTCTCTGACAACACTGAGTCACTTCCCCTTGGGGGCTGGGGGGTGGGGGTGTAAAGGTTGTACTCATCACCTCCAGCTTCCCTGTTAGGCCTGCACCACAGCAGCCCCTTCAAAGTCAAGCTGTTGAGTGCCTTTACGTTACCCTTTCCCCATCACCAGGGTCCTGCACTGTTCTCTAAGGCTGACTTTCCTTTTTGGGTTCCCCAGAATTCATTGCCAGACACCTGCTCTTCTGTCTGCATGCTTGGTCCATCAGAAAGCTTCTCCATTTCCAGAACTGCTAGGAATATCCTGCACCATGACCCCCACTTCCTGTCAGAATCTGAGCTTCTGAGAGGCAGGCAAGCGAAGCAGTGGTCTCTCCCAAGCACTAGATGCAAATTGCCTGAGTTTCCACAGACCCAGCTTAACCATATAAATCTGGAAGCATATTGGACCTCTCATCCTTTGTAAAGTGAGGAGAATAACATTGAACAGCTATCTGAAGCAGTTCTCAGAGGATGAGTGAGTTTGTATGTGTTAGACACTCAGTGCCAGCACAGAGTAGATAATAAATGCTTGCTATCAATACTGGAGATCATACAATCCACAAGCCTGATTTACACAACACCAAACTCCTGGCTGCTCTTCCTTCCTCCCTTTAATCAACTCTGCTTCCGCAGTGTCTCCAGGGTCTCCCGCACCGATGTCAGACCACTCTACTTCAGTTCCTTTATGACATCAGTTGACAGACACATTTAATTTTTCTACCAATTCTTTCTTTGCAACAGCACTTAAAATGTGTGTTTTGTTTTCATCCCTCTGACATGCCCAGTATGATCCTCAGCTCCACACACTTAGACAATGAAGGCAACACTTCTGTCACTCTCTCCATCTCCATAGGCTCGGCACCCCCACCCCAACACTGGAAATCTTTAGTCCCCTTGTTTTTTTCCTTCACTCAGAAACCTTCAGTGTTCTTTGTTTCATTGCCATCAAGTGAAGAGCCCTCCCTGTAGAAAGACTTTCTAGAGCTTCCTTAGCATGGCCCCATTCCGACCAGCCCTATTTCCTTTCATGTTGGCTCTGCCTCCCCTCTGTCCCTGGGCCCTCTCACACTCTCTGGCCTCTCTGTATCTTGCGGCTGTTATCATCCAAATCACCCTCCTTGCTTTCCTCTGCCTATCTCAGTCTCCCTATTCTTCAGCTCAGCTCAATCTCAGCTTTCTCCCCAAGGTATACAAATCCACTTGACCTCATTCTTTCTATTACTACAGCACTTTATGCCAACATTTGGTGACATATCAGGGCATATTATTCCAGGTAGTCTCAATATGTAAGTAATGTTTGGGTCCATTACATTATAATCTTAAAAGTCTGTGTCATTTCTTAAACTTCAGGGCCCTGCTTAACTTCCCCTATACTATACCTCAAAAAACCATAAATATATAGAAAAGATTTTAAAAACTTTGCTGATAATAACATAGCTCAGACTATATGACTGATTACTCTTCTAGAGAATTCAACATATGCTAATTTGATTAATCCCCCCAATAGCACTATAAAATAGAAACTGTTCCCATTTTCCAGTTGAGGCACAAAAGGACTCATAATTAATAACTGACCCAGATAGGCTCACATAGACAATCATGTAAAATAACATAAAAATATAATCAAGAAAGACTATAGAAAATGCAGTAAAAATCCATTGAACCCTTTTCCAAGGGGAAAAAGTCCAAGGATTCACCTGTACTTTTGCAATATAAAATAGCTATCATGTAGTTTAAAAGAGATTTCACGTCCTTTTTTTAAATTTGTCTAACTCTAAGTGATTCACAGAAGCCTAAAATTAAAAAGCTAGTTCCTCTGCCTCTTCTGTTTTATAGGAGAGATTTCTAGGATTGTGTTGAGAGGACTCCCAGCCCAGCCATCGGTCTGTTATGAATATAAGCAAGGCTATAAGGTAGCAATCCCCATCTTTGTAAGAAACACATGTGACATGGTATGCTCTGAATGTCACGTGCTGCTCTTAATTGCCTTGATAAGCACAAATAATACTTGAATATGTGCCTCTATAAAATCAGTCAAGTATTCCCCACAAGTGGCAACTTGTCTGCACCTACCTGAGCTCTGTGTCCTCACTCTTCCAAATGGAGTGTGAAGGGACCCCAGTCAGGCTCCAGCGAGAGTCAGAGGCGGCAAGTCTCAGAGTCAAACAAATCTGTCATTTTCTTGTGACCTAAGTAGGAATGTGTATCCCCTGGCTCAGAGAAGGAGGTTGACAAACAGTGGCCTGTTACCTCAGACAACTCTGCCCAGTGAAAGGCCAGCCCTCCGGAGTGCCTGTCCTCAGTTACCTTGTGGAGGTTTTGCAAATCTAGTTTAAAAGCTCTTGAAATGGTTATCTCTGCTTACAGTGATGATGTATTGGAAAATGAAATGGATACTGTGAAACATTACATAATTAATGTTTCCCTGGCCCACTTAAATACATTTTTCTATGCTCAGATGGTATTCATAGGAGTAGAAAACTTCAGATTTGATTATACTGACACAACACGGCTCTAAAATAGTGGTTATCTATGTCGCTCTACCTCCAGCAAAATATTTGTGTGAGAAGATGCTGACAGCCAACGATACACACTCTTGCCTGACCTTTGACTACATTATCAGCTGTGCTGCCCCTAGTAGCTACTCAGCCTTAATGGCTTCAGTTTTCCAGCATTGCCAAGAAAGTCTTGAGGCACTACAGAGTCTAAAGGCAGCCTGCCAGATTAAGCAGAAAAGCCCAAAAAGCACACATGAGGTGAGAGAAAAGTCAGTCAACTCCCTGGAGACCAGGTGTGCACTAATGTAACCATGGTTTTTAATCTCCTCAGGTTCTCTCTCTCTCCCTCTCCCTCTCCCTTTCCCTCTCCCTCTGTGCTCTGTCTCTCTGTCTCTCTCTGTTTCTCTCTGTCTCTGTATCTCTCTCTGTCTCTCTCTCTCTGTCTCTCTCTCTCTCTCTCTCTCTCTCTCTCTCTCTCTCTCTCTCTCTCTCTCCCCTACACTGTGTTCAAAAGAAACAGGTTAATAGCTAACAGCTGGGCTCCTTTTAGCACTTCCCTATCAAGTATCTTCTAGTTTTCAGCTTTCCAGAACAAAGAGTGCCTTTGATTCTTAAGTCCAGAAGTTTCATTTATAAATTTAATGTAATGAGCCTTGTCAAAACTTTATTACCAGATCCGCTACACCACAGTACATGTGCAGCATGGCTATGGCATCCACGGATGACGTATTCTAACACACTGGAACTTTCTGTGTGTTACCTTTCTCTTAGCCCTGGGAATTGTCATTTCACCTTTGTTTTTCTTTCAATAGCTGCCATAAAGATACTCAACACCAATCTGACTTCTTTGGGGCCACGAGTCCCATAGTAAACTATAATTCACATATTTTGCTTAAATTTATCTTAGGTGAATAACAGGGAAAAAGATCTATCACTGGTCCTACAGTTATGTGTTCTCTCTCACAAAAGCCAAAAGACAAGTTAAATCCTGGTGTATGTATATTAACAAGCGTGGTCCCCAAGCCATCCTGGAACCACAGTGTAATCAAGACTTTCACTGGTCCCATAGGACTGGACTCTGAGTCACCTCCCTTTCTTCTCCATCTGGCAGAGGTAAATAGCAACTGAACAGAATCTTGTCTAATAGTGTATCATTTCTTTAACTGTCATAGGCACCAGTTGTATTCCCTTGCAGATTGCATAGGGCCAGACGTATTTCAGGGAAGCCAAACAAATCTCAAAAGGCAACTCATATGTGGAGAACTCTTACAAAGTTTAAAACCTCTTAAAGAAACAGAGCAGGGCGATTCCTCTTCCTGGGTCACCTGCCTGGGAAACTTGAGCTGAAAGGACCTCAACAGCGCTGTGACTCCAAGCAGTGACACCACCTCTTGTCCTCAGGTTCATTTTCCTGTCTACATCCTTCTGTCACCTGCTTCCTCCCTAGGGGCTGAGCTAATAGAAGACTGTTACTCTCCCAGCAAGTCCATCTGGCTCACTGAAATTTACCTCAGGAAGAGCAGCAAAGATGAGAAGAACAACACACATGGGTCTAATTTTTAGAATTCATCCCAACTTTGTGCTAAAGAAAAAGCAATATCTTTCCTTTCACTATAGCAACAACTCTTAAGACAGTGGGGGCTTTCAGAGCATTCAGATATGGTTAACCCAGGCTGATGTTCACTCAGTGTTTTTAATCAAGTTAAACTTAGAAGGCTTCAATCTTCCCCTGAAACTGACTTCCTGTCTTAATCCTCATCAGCTGAGGGAGTGCAAATCATTTGGGCATTCACACAGGGCAATGATGTGTTCACAAGATAAACAAGCAGAGGGATAGTTTTATTTTTCCAGGAATTCCTGTTGAATGTTTCAAGGAGCAGTGGAGGTTATGGCGCGTCTTCATTTTTTAACCATGTGTCAGATTTGCAGCCCCTCTGCCAAACCTGAGACTGGAATCGTGTTTTCCAAACTATGTAGTGAAGAAAGACACTCTGGAACCCCTGCTTGGAGCTCTACCACACTAGAGGTGTGAGTTTAGATAAGTTCCTTAATTTCCATGTGCCTCAGCTTCCTCATGTGTAATATGGGGATAAAAATAGTTTAGATCTTATGAGAGGATTTTCATATGATCATTTAGCTAATATGGAAGAAACAAGCAAATAGCGGCTGGCTAGTTGTACCTCCTATACATTATCATTGCCATAGACTACAGAACAATAATTCTAGGAGATATTTCTGGGAAAGAAAAAGAGTCTGTGGTCAAGGAACATTGAAAACACTTTCGATTTCGTCATCCCCAAAGCTGTCTATTATATGCCACCAAGAAAGAAAAACAATGGCAGTTGAAATAGGATATAGTGTTTTTCCAGGGGATTGTCAGTTTTCCTGACTTTATTTGCATGACCCCCTTAGCATGTGGTAGGAAGCCCTTCTGCATCTACTTCAGGAATAAAATAGCCCAAACTACTGAGTGTCTTCTTGACCTAGCTATTGCTTTAAGAGAAAATATGAAATTATATATATTATATATAGCTATAATCTGATGTCCCCCTAAGAGGCATATGTTGAAATACTAATCCTTAAAGAGATGATATTGGGAGGTTGGGTCTTCGGAAAGTGATAGGTCAGAAGGTCGTAGCCCTCATGAATGAAAGTAGTATCCTTGAATAGAGATCTGAGGGGCCACAGAGATAGCTCATCAGTCTAAGCACAGGCCTAGGCAAGCACAAGAACCCAAGTTTGATCCCTGATACCATGTGCTGTGCCAGGTCCCAACCTGCCCATGCCAAGCTGGCCTCCAAGACTCGGTGTAATGGTGCATGCCTGTAATCCCAGTGCTGGGAAGGCTGAAACAGGAGAATCATTAAAAGTCTGAGCTGTGTAGGGAGACCCTGTACTGAATATATAATTTTTTGAAAAAAAAAAAAAAAGTGAGAGGTCTGAGGGCCCTCATGCTTTCTTCCATGTGAGAACAATATAGCCAGCCATCAAATTCCAGGGCTTTTGTCTTAGACTTCTGTTTATGCTTTTTACTTATAATAGCCTGAACAGAGTACAACATGACCCTACAGCGGTGGATTGTGTGATTCTACACCATACCTGCATCCCATCACTCTGTTGCCATATCTTCTGGTATTAGTAGTAACTATTCATTTCAGTCATGAACCAAACTGTGTGTAACCATTATGAAGACATTTTAAGAGCAGTTAGACATCATTATATGTTGTCCTAAGCATGTCCCTAACTCAGTTAACGAGTTAACTATTTAGATGTGTCTAGATGTCCCCCACAAAGCCTCAGATGGTCATAGGTAGGGCTTTTTCAGAGGTGGCCGGACCTAGAGTGTGTAACTCTGGGATTGATTCAGGGGGCAACGCTAGGCTCAAGGGCACTAGGATTAAGGGTATGGGTGCTGCTCACCCTCAGTAGTCTGAATGAGATATAAGGGTTGAGCTGTGGGCATCCCTTGTTGTTTTTGGTTGTTTTCCTGTCTTCTGCTTGCCATGAACTCGTTCTCCTCTGCCACCCCCTCTGTGAAGCCACCCTGCCTTAGAGCCAGCTGATTAGGGGCTAAAAGCTCTGCAAACCATGAGCTAAGAAAACCCTGATCCCTTTGACCTGAGGTATCAGCTATTTTGTCTCAGCAATGAGAAAAGTAACTAGGACAGCTAAAAGGATGACAGTAGAAACTGTTGTGACCAGGTTCACAGCTGCCCACAGTGACCACCACAGTACAACAGCTGCCTTGCCCAAAGGCCCTGCAAGACACCATCAGCTACAAACAGCACGCTGGCTTCAGAGATGATAAAATAAGAGGGGAAAGTGCTCCTAAGAATTGATAAAGTATTTATGGCCCCCTCCCAGAGCGTCAGTGTATATTAGCATATTCGAAATGAAAGAAAGCCTTGCAATAAAGAAACCACTTTGCCTGATTTAAATCAACATTTTCAGCCTGACGACCTCATTACGAGTTACACCTACCAGCATGATGGGCTATGCTGAGACAGAACCTATTAAATCAGAGCATAACAGAACCATCCGAAGAAATTTGTCCAACCACTTTGATAACCAAGCAGCAATAAATGGAAAGAACATCAGCATGTTCTAGGATCAAAGACAGAAGTAGCTGCAGGTGGTCAATAAGTCGATATTTTATTTATTTATTTATTTATTTATTTATTTATTTATTTATTTGGTACAGGGCCTCGCTCTGCAGTTCAGACTTGTAGTGATCCTCCTGTCTCAGCCTCCCCAGCACTGGCATTAAAGGCACACACCATCATGCCCAGTTTCAGTGGCCTGCTCAGTGCAGAGTTGGCACAACACACAGTGCTGGGGATCAAACCCAGGTCCTTGCACTTGCCAGGGGGGCACTTAGACCTCTGACCAATCTGCCTGGCCCAATAAGTCTATATTCTTAAAGAAAACACTTTGACCCCAGCCCAGAATTTCCACCTCAATGATGCTAATTCTTCAGAGCTAGGAAAATCCAGTTTAATAACTATGAGTGAGCCATTAATCACAAATATCAAGTCCTCAGAGTTATAAATAATTGTGGAACTATATTGAATCATCTGCAGAAAAAATATATATATACAATGATAGCAGTATTGTTGTTTGCATGAACTTGAGAGATGTGTATACAGTGCTGCAGGTAGTGCCTGGCTGGGGGATTGTAGGGCCCAGCTCGGTGAGAGAGGCAGAAGGGGAGTGCAGGAAAGGCTGGAGGAGCCTGAGCTACTGTGAGGCCTGGGGGCTGCAGCCACTCCTGTGTCCCTTATTCTAAAGAGAGATTACCACAGAGGCCACCCAGCCAATGGCATTCGTATGGCTCTAGGTAACTTCTAACTTTAGATTCAGCACATTCCAGTTCTTTTGTGTCTACAAAACCATAAGAACTAGACGAGGCCTCAGCAGCCTGGCACTGGCCTTCTGCCACCTGCAAATGCTGGGGTACAGCCAAGCACAGTGACACGTTCCAGCTCCAGCTTGATCACTGGAGTGAGATGCAGCAGTGAGAAAGAGGTCACTTGGCAGGGAGAGAGAGAGAGAGGGTCCTTACAGACACGAGGAGACAGCTGTTACCTCCAGGCCCTCCACTCCAAGTCCCGGAAGAGCTAGTGCGGCAAGGGTTAGCAGCCTGGGATTTACCAACAGTCTCCACACACTCTCAAACTGGGGAGCACTGAGACCTTCTTGAAGTTTCCAGGCCCACTCACACTGGGGTGAAACTCCAATTAGAATTATACCAGATACAGAAAGTCCAGAGGCAGAGATGTTCATGGCTTGTCCCCAGGTCACCCACAGCCCAGATTAGCTTCAAGTCCTTTTTCCTGTCAAAGAGGCCTACTGGTCACATCAAAACTTCCATAACACGTCTCACACACAGGTGCTCTGTGGCAAGAGGATGGTAGATGCTCAAATGTTTAGCTTTCTATAAGGAGAGAGAGAGAGAGAGAGAGAGAGAGAGAGAGAGAGAGAGAGAGAGAGAGAGGGAGGGGGGGAGAG
>PVKN010011562.1:0-21529 GCA_004027915.1 Capromys pilorides | reverse complement strand
GTTTATTAATAATGGCTGCTGAAAAAAATGGCTGTTGTGTTGTGTTAGATGCTTTTCTGATGTAAGTAAATACCATGTTTCTCCCCTAATTGGTTGATATAATAAAGAATAGTATTAATGTGTAACCCTCATATGAAGAGGCTAAAATCATCCCCATAGGAGAATTAAGAGATATTTTCACCTTTAAATGAAAAAAATAACTGAAGATGACAGAAGAGGCTACCCATTTTCTTTCATTCACATTACTTGGTTTCCTACCTGGGATGTCACCTATCAGGCCAGGGATAAGTCCCTTTTCTCCCCACCATTTACTGTTCCTGTCTCACCCTCTCTCCAAATCTAGATCTGACTTCGAGAGGTACAGTGTTTCAACCCAAGAGTAGTGGACTCTCTCTTCATCAGTTTGACTCAACATATCAGGATCATTTCTATACTCCACCCTTAGTAACACAGTAGGGCTACTTGGATTTTGTGTTTTGAATGCAGAATGATATTGGTAACATGGATACTGCCCTTTTAGGATTTCTTGGAGTCTGTGGAGCCACTGAACCTTAGGCCTTACTGGATGCTGCAGGATCTTCTGCATACATACTCCTCTCCAGCTTTGAAAGGGAGGCTGAGGCCTAGGGTGAAAATGCCAGCTAACAAGAAAGCACCCCAGAGCTTCCCTACCCTGATTCCAGAACCTGGCAGATCATGTGAGGTAAGGAGGAAGAGCCTACATTTGTCTATTTGTTTTTTTTTTCATTTTTTTAGTATGCTTTGATTTTTTTTACATAATTGTAGATTCAAATGCAGTATAATGTTTACTCCATTTCCTTTCATGATAATATCTTGTAAAGCATTGGCGGAAGATCATGATCAGTATATTAACCAACAGAACATTTGCACCACCCCCACGGATGTCTTTAATAGCCAGTACCACTTCTCTCCTACCCCTGCTTACTCCTTACCCTCTAGTAAGCACTATAATCTAGTCTCTAGTACAATATAATTTTTTTGGTTCAAGAATGTTACATGAATAAATCATTGAGTATGTTAGCTTGTGGGATTGGCTTTTTTCCAAGCATAATTCTCTGAAGATTCATTGAGGTTGCTATGTGTAATAATAGTTTGCGTCTATTTATTGCTGAGTGGTACCTCATGGTGTTGATGTACCACTGCCAAAAGCAACACAAGACAAAAAAGGACTATTATGTCTCCACTAAATTACTTTTGCTCTTTTGGTAAAGATCCATTGACTATATTTATACGGTGCTCTTTCTGAGCTCTCTTGTCTTTTCCATTAATCTTTCTATTCTTTCACCAAAACCAGACTGTCTCAATTATTCTAGCTTTACTTTTTTTATTTTACAATTTTGGTGGTACTGGGCTATATCCTCAGCCTTATCTATCTATCTATCTATTTATTTATTTATTTATTTATTTATTTATTTATTTATTATTTTGGTACTAGAAATCAAACTCTTGACCTCACATTTGTCAAGCAGGCACTGTGACATTGAGCTATATCCCTAGCCACTTTTTGTGTTTTTGTTTTGAGGTAAGATCTTTCTAAGTCACTTAGATTTCCCAGTATGGACTCAAGCTTGAAATTTCTCCTATTTAGGGCCAGCCAAAAAGTTCAGCAGATTAAATTGCCTGGAAGCAGGTGCAGGGGCCAGGGTTCGATCCCCAGGCCTGCCATGCCAGCCCCTCCCCTGGGGCGCACTAAGATGGCAATTGAGACTGGGCATGGTGGCACACACCTGTAATTCCAGCTCTTAGGAGGCTGCAAACAGGCAGATGAGTCTGATCTAGTAGTGAGACCCTGGATACCCTGTAGACCCTTCCCTAACCTTCCAAAAAAAAAAAAAAAAGAAAGAAATTTCTCCTTTTTCAGCCACAAGAACACTGTGATTATGGCCATGTATCACCATGCCTGGTTTGTAGTAAGTCTTAGAGCCAACTAGTATCTATCAGTACTGTGAGTCATAGAAACATAGTTTGGGAATTAAAAAGACAAAAAAGTAGGGCCAAAGAATCTTAGATGGTGTCATGGAGAAATTGCTGAGACCCTGGTTAAAAATAGCAGGGAAAACTTTATTCAAGACTTTTGGCATAGGAGAGAAATCACATTCAACCCTATATACAGTAGAAATATTTTATACCTACTGTGCATGGAGAAGGAGTAGATGGAAAATATGTAAGAGGACCTTGGTAATATATCAAGGATAGAGGGCCTGGGGAGTTAGCTCTGTGGCACAAGTACCTGCTTGGCAAGTGCAGAGTTGTGAGTTTGAACCCTGGTCCCACAAAAAAAAAAAAAAAAAAAAAAAGGATAGGGAAAAAATTTTGGTTAGATCACCAAGTATAGGAGAAGAAAATCTTGATCAGGTGGGAAATTCTCTCTAAATTAGTTTAACAGGAATTTTGTTAAAATAGAGCTTATCAGAAGATGGATGAGGCCTAGGTCCTGACTAAAGGGTTGGCTAGGAAGGATTTCCTTGGTTTTAAGAAGCGTGTTTTGCTAGTTCCCATATGGTCACCTATGGTATGTGTCTTAGTTACTCTCTTCTCATTGCTGGGACAAATACCCAACACCCAAAATGAAGGAAGGAAAGGTTTATTTATCTCACAGTTACTGGAGGTTTCAGTCCATACTTGGCTGGGGCTGTCTCCAAGGCAGACTGGCACAAGGCAGAGAGCAGCAGTTCATGACAGTGGAACAGCAACAAAATGGCAACATAGGCAACCAAACAGTCAGAGAAACAGAACAACAGAGAGAGAGTCTGTTTCTCTGTCTCTCTTATAATACATTCAGGCTATTGCCCCAGGTTGGGAAAGGTACACACAACCATAATCTCAGCAGTATTAAGATCCATAATCCCAGCAGTACTAAAACACATAATCCCAGTGGATCATGAGTTAGTCTCAAACTCTAGAAGTCTCTGCCCCATGACTGCATGAGGCTTTGAGGGGACAATTAGACATAAACCATAACAGTATGGGATGTCAGATGTGCAAGAATCAAATTACTAAGGCAAAAGGTACCAGGAGAATTTAATGATAGATCCAACTTCTGAGGAGTTGGTTCATTGGATACATAAGGAAATGCAAACCAGTGAGAAAAATATGTATATGTGTGTGTGTGTGTGTGTGTGTGTGTGTGTGTATATATATATATATATATATAGAGAGAGAGAGAGAGAGAGAGAGAGAAAGAGAGAGATTCTTACTTAGTTCTTATTATCTATAATAGCTAAAATGGATATAAAAAAGAGTGATAAATCAGATTTTGTTGCTAGACTAAGTAACCTTAGATTTTTGTTATTTAGAATTTCTTTTTAGTACTGTGGACTAAACCCAGGGTCTGCATATATCCCCAGCTTGTTTTTAGTTTTTATGTTGAGAACAGGGTCTAGTTAAGTTGCTAGGGCTGGGCTCAAGCTTGTGATCCTCCTGCCTCAGCCTCCCAGAGTGCTGGGATTAGAGGAGAGTGCCACCACATGCACGTTGTTTAGTTAGAGCTTTGACTACTAGGTTGACAGCCACTCACAAAGGTAAAGATCATCCTGGACAATAGAGAATGGTTAGTTTTGACTTTGTTCATCAATAAGGTATTCCAGTTGAGGGAGAGGCAAAATGTAGAAATTACCGAAGTCAGGATTTCAGGTGCAAATCTTTACTAATGTGAGTTGTCAGAGTGACTAATGTACTAGCAGTGGTTCTGGTTTTGAATCTGACCAAAGGACATGTTTGGGTTTCTGCAAAACTTGAACCTTTTGGCAGCAACAGAGAGGCTGTACCTGACCAGTACACACAGAAAATATTCCATAAGAGAACAGCCAATCAGGCAGACTTGATGAAATATGTTTAACCTGAGAAGGGGGATTGCCTGACTTTCCCTATTAATGGCAGGTGGGACATTCCAGATAAAATGACTGATATACTCCAAATGCATTTTGATATGCTGGCTTTATCATAATCCAGATATTCAACTGCCCACTGTGTCCATTGTCCAGATCCTGCTAAGTGCTGTGATTAAAGGGATCGGGACCCCTTTTGAATGGGTTCCTCATATAACCTAAGTGCTGCAGAGTCCAGCAAGTGAAGCCTCATTCAATTTGCCATCTCAGCTTCCTCTCTTGGGCCCTACATATGTTATTAAAATATTAGGTTAACTAACAGTAAAATGAGGAGAGGCAGAATAAAAATCAAGTCCACTAGCAGGATGGAGCCCTTTAGATGATTATTAAGTGGGATGAATAAAATAGACCTTGATGGGTTTGAAACTAAAGCCTTAATGCAAGAGTCGGCCAGATAGCTCCGTGGACTAAAACACTTGCTTAGGCAGAACCGGTAGAACCGGTAGACCCTGTCCTAAACACATTTTTAAAAAAGCCTTAATACAGTACTGTGGAAAGCTGGTTGGATCAAAGAGACCTCTTGCTGGTATCCAGCCATTAAAGGGCCCCAAACAAATTTGTTCTATTTATCCTAGTTAGGAGGAATTTTAAAAGCCAGAAGGTGTGGTCTGGGAGTGTAGCTCAGTGGTAGAGTACTTGCCTAGAATATGCAAGGCACTGGGTTCAATCTTCCACATCTTTTAAACTGTGAACAGAACAAAACTGGGCAGATATTAAAATGAGAAAACTATCCTCAACTGCCTAAGACAAATAAGATAAACACTGACTGAAGGGCAAGAGTTCCTTAGCTCTACCCTTCAATGGGACCCAAAGCCATATGCACTTAATGAGAAGTGATTTCTTGTGCTTCTTGACATGGGTGTCTCATGCACTGAGATACCAAAATTGATTGTGAAGTCCTATCGCAGGCTGTAACTAGATTGAGAAATATAGAAATGTAGAAATGAAAGTTTTGATAGGATTACAGTAGAAGCTTGATATGAGTTGCCATGATTAAATAGGCTTTAGCTGAGTGTTCTATGGATATGAATATTATGGATATGAATATTATGTCTCATGAGGACCACTTCTTCTATCTACTATTGTCTTCTAAAACCAAAACCTGCCCAAGAAATCCTAATAAATACTATACATAGGAATATAGGACTGGTTCTTTTATTTTTAAATTTTGAGATAATCTTTTTGGCCTTGAACCTGTAACCCTACTGCCTCAACTCCTCAAATAGCTGGGATTACTGGCATCTACCGCTGTGTCCAGTTAGACATCTCTTAACCGGACACTATTCAACCCACAGGTGTTCATCTCCTCTCCAAATTTACATCCATTTCACATGTAAAATATATTTGCCCCATCCTGACATCTGTGAAAGTGAAAGTTTTAACCCATTACTGCATCAGTTTCTATCCTGTATCTAGAAAACAAGTTATCTCCTTCCAAAATTAATTGTGGGAGAGGTATAGAATAGATATTCCCATTTAAAAAGACTGTTGTAAATTGTGTGTTGGTGCCGAAAGGAACTGCAAGAAGACCCGATGAATATAGCTTTAGAGGACTCACTGAGGTCTCTCTTCAAGTGAGCCCAGAGCTCCACAAGCAGCTCACCTTTATTGAGGGCTAAAAGCAGGCTAAGGAATGTGCTAATTGATAACACTTCAAGCAGGGGAGGAGGCAACCATTGGTGTCACATTGCAAGGGAACAAAGAACAGGGCACCTGCAGGATGAGCCGCTATCTGCAACCTCGAGTCCCAGCTTTCTGGTGGGACTCCCAAGCAACAGAAGGCAGCGCTCCCTGGGCTCTGTCCATAGCTCATTGATTCTAGGGCCACCAATTGGCCTGCAGTCTTATCTCTGTTACTATGAAAGACAGAAATTGAAAGGCTTTGAGTTACTTATCCTGGGAATGTTCTAAATCCTCAATCTAGGGGGAATAATTTTATTAGGTTTTAAGGCCTGAAAATAATTGTCTGTGGCTTGTTGCAGGTCATGTTTTCTGTTTTCTTTTTTGGTGCTGAGGAAGGAACCCAGAGCCTTGCACATACCAAGTACGCACTCTACCTCTGAGCCATATTCCCCAGCCCCAACCAGATAGTTTTAACAGTCTCTCTGCTCCCTGTAAAATTTTGGAAGTCTGAAAGGCTATCATTTTGTCCTGTTCTTGTCACTTTATGTCCAAGTTGGCATAACATTCTCAAAAGCCTTGTGGCTTTCCTATGTATGTCTCTGTTACACAAAAAGATCCTTCACAGTCTTTTCTGGATAATCCCATCTTAGATCATTTCTGGCTTCTATGGAAATAGTTTAGTGGATCCATGAATCACAACCCTGTTCTCCTCAGGAAAAGAAGAACTTCTTATCCCTGTGACTTTAACCTCTGCTGGTGTGATGGTCTTAGTTTCCAAGGGAAGAATGCTTCCACCAGAAACCACAACAGTGATTCCTTTGAATTGCAAGCTAAGACTGCCAGCTGGACTTTGGGCTCCTCCTGCCTCTAAATCAGTAGGCAGGGGCCACCAGGCTCCTCCCTGGCAAGCACAAGGTCCTGAGTTCAATTCCGGCTACAAGAGAAGAAAAAGACCATTGGACAACTTTTGGGGCTGGGAAGATAGCTCAGTAGAATAAGTGCTTGCCTGGCAAGTGCAGGATCCTGAGTTCAGTCCGCAGTAGTGCAAAGAATTAAAAAAAAATAAGGTAAAAAAATAAAAATAAATCAATAAGCAAGAAAGAAATGAATTTTCTAATGTTATCACTGATTACACTCTGGATAGATAGAGTTTCCCAAATCATTGACTGCTGGCTCTTTTTTGCTAGTGGTTCCTTATTTGGTGTATCCCATTGTCTTAGTTACTCTTCTCTTGTCGCTGGGACAAATACCTGACACCCAAAATGAAGGAAGGAAGGGTTTATTTGACTCACAGTTACTGGAGGTTTCAGCCTGTGTTCAGCTGGCTCCAAGGCTGAGTGGAACACGGCAGAGGGCAGCAGTTCACGGTGGCGGGACAGCAATAGATGGTGACAGCGGCTACTGACCAACCAGGGCAGCAGAGAGCAATAGAGAGAGTCTGTTGCTCTGTCTCTCTTATATTACTTTCAGGCTCTCTGCCTCCAGCTATCCACTTCAGGCCACAACCATAATCCTAGCAATACTAAGATCCATAATCCCAGCAGTACTAAGACATGTAAACCCAGTGGATCATGAATCTCAAACTCTAGAAGTCCTCGCCCCATGACTGCATGAGGCTTTGGGGGGACAACTAGACACAAACCATAACACCCATTGACTTGCATTTTATTATAAGTAATGAAACAAAACTTTCTACACATTGCTTAGAAATCTCTCAAGTAAATTACCCACATTCATTGCTTACAAATTTTAATTTCCACATAACTAAATTACATAATTCTGCCAAGTTTTCTGCCAGTATATAACAAGGATATTTTCATCTCTAGTTTCCCATACTATGTTCCTCATACTATGAACCCTTTCCAGAAGCACTTTCAACATGCATATATCTACTAACATTTTTGATAGTACTAGGGATTAAACCTAAGACCTTTATGCTGAGCTACATTCTCCAGACCATTTTTAATTTTTTACTTTAGACAGAGTCTTACTAAGTTGCTAAATTCCCTAGACAGGGCTCAAACTCACAGTCCTCTTGCATCAGCCTCCCAGAGTATGGGATTTATAGTTGTGTGCCACTTGTCTGACTTTTACTAACATTTGTACATGATGAATATATATCTCATAAGATAATAGAGTCCTCTGGGGAGGCTGAAAACAAAAAGATCACTATGAGTCTGAGCTGCATAGTGACACCCTATAACAAACAGAGAGATAGAGAGAGAGATAGATAGATAGAGAGAGAGAGAGAGAGAGAGAGAGAGAGAGAGAGAGAGAGAGACAGCATGAGAGAGAGCCAGCTATGCATGGTAGCTTATTCCTGTAATCCCAGTACTTGAGAGGCTGAGGCAGGAGGCTCACTGTAAGTTTGAGACTAGCCTGGGCTACGTAGTGAGTCTAAGGCCAGCCTGAACTGCACTGTAAGATCTTGTCTCCAAAATAAAAGAGGAAAAATTAAAACATGAAGAAAAGAGTAACAGCCAATTGGGGACCTATAAGGGGGAGTGTTCAGTTTCTTAAATCATCATGGTTTAGTTAAATTGTTTTTGACTTTATAATGGTATGAGTGTACTCATTCAGTTCAAATTAGCTTGATTTTTGGTGTTTGATAAGGTTAATGATGCCTAGTATGACACTGTTGTGTGACACTGGGCAGGGGCCTTGAGCTGTAGTTCTCAGCCAGCCATGCCATCATGATGGTCAGCATTGATGCTGTACAATGTACTGTGTTACAATGTACTATGAATCCTCAAAACTGTGGGTATATTAAATATTTTAGCTGAGTGTAATGGCATATCCCTATATTCCCAGCACTCTAGGAAGCTGAAACAGGAGGATCACAAGTTTGAGGTGAGCTTGGGCAGTTCAGTAACTTAGCCAGACCCTGTCTCAAAGTAAACAATAAAGAAAGGCCTGAAGTTATAGCTCAGTGTAAGGAGGACCCTGGATCCCCAATACTACAAATAAATAAAATAAAATAATTTTTAAAAGACTGGGTATGTAACCTAGTATGGAAGCCTTGAATTCAATCCTCCATTCTACCATAAAGGGAAGGGATATCTCTTTCTACCAAATATGATGAGATTATCACGTATGAAGCTGAGAACATACCCTTTCCTCAGAAAAAGGATGCAAAGCCATTGACTGATATTCACCTTTCTCCATGATAACCTGTATCTTAAGTAAATGCTATTGTATATAGTCCATAATCATTAACAGATTTTATGTTAGGTGATAGTAGAGGGAGCAAAACAGATTTGTTAAAATATATTCACACACATACATGTTCATAACAAGATAAGGAATCAGTACACCTAACATTATATTTCTAGATTCTACAACATGCCTCATGGTCATAACTAATATTCCTAACTACCTGTCTCCACAACCCATCATTTTCCTTTTGCCCTTAGCAAGAATCTTAGCTAGTTGTAGTACTTTACCTTGGAGTGTACGTGGATGTGAACCAAATCTCCATGCCTACAGAGTTGACCTTACCGTTAGTCCTGCCTGCATTAGGTTTCCACTGATGTTATTCACAGGGTATTGTAGATTCTTTAAGACTTCTTCTGTATTTTAGAAATTCTCTTCCTTACGTCAGCTGTGGAGTAGTGCCAGATTTCCCCTTGGTGATCAAGATCAGTCATTCTAGTCTGGACAGTAACTCCCTTCCTTGTTGATGCCAAGGCATGAGTAGCTCAAAGTGTCAGGGTGGCAGTATTAACTGGGTGGCAATGGAATCACTTGTTTCTCTTGTGAAACATTCCTCCCATTGGAACCCAGACCTCTATAGCAGCAGAGAATAAGGTGATAGTGACAGGAAACAAAAAATTGTTAATGGGTTAGTAGGATAAGAATCCTGGCTATAGGAGAAATATCACAGTATGTCAGATGCTGATTAAGAGGATATGCACCCTGGTAGAGGCTTTTGCCCCAGTTCTTCAAGTTATTACCACCTACCTGGGATTGTAACTGAGTCTTCAAACGGCTATTCCAGGAGGTGGGGGCACGGTGCAGGCCGTGGAGTCACAGGGCATGAAGTCACAGACAGTGGCCACTTCCAAGGTGGCGGCCTGGCACAGGGAGGGGGTGGTGATGGCCCCCATCTTCACTACTTATCTGGCGACTGGCCCGCAGAGGGTGCATGATGTCCACCAAGGTCCCAGAGGCAGTGTCCGCTGAGGAGCAGACGGAAATGGAAGATAAAGCCCAGCCCAGAGAACGCTGAAGCAAAATTAAAGCAAGGTCTCACCTGGGATAGAAGCCCAGAGGTTCTGATTTTTTAAGGAAATGATTGCAGAAGGGGAAAAAATATTTTGATTCTGGGGATTACAACATGGCTAAGGCAAAGATGAAGAACAAACAACTGCCTACTGTGCTCCAGATAAGGAGGTCACTGGTAACCACATTCCCACTCCATAGGACCTTCCACAGTGGAAACCGTCCCTTGTCATGAGTAAGCTAGCTGATTACAAAAGCTAAGCTGCATGGATCTTCTAATTCCCTTTATTCCTCCTTAATCTGTTATGTAGCCACTTTTTATTTCCTTTTCTTCACTAAGTCACTTGAAACTGACAGCTTTGGAGGTAGTGGTAGTAGTGGTAGTAAGTGCTGCCACTGTAGGGCATAGACATGTGTAGTGGTCCTGAGTAGTTCGCCAGTACACCGACGAGGACATATTGAGCGAAACACATCATGTACGTGAACATAAATGGACATGTCACCTACCCCTAGGGTAAAGCTGGTTCCAATGAGTAACAGGCAAGTTCTCCAAGTTTATTTTGGCTCTCTTCACCTTAGTGATAGCTTTATATGTTACTCCTATTTAACATAACCTCTATTGTATTATTCTGTATTTCCTTTTAGATTTTGTAAAACAGTTTAAGACCACAAGTTAGAAGAAAGATCACATAATCAGACACAAAGATGGGAACTCAGAGATTTCCTTGAACTTGAATGGACTTAAACCTGTTTCAGCTTTAACAATAGCATTTTACTTGGGCCGTACTTGCCCTTCTGGCATAACTCTGTCACTTTGGTGCTTACCAGCTTTCATTGAAGCCCTCATTCTTACTCAGTTCTGTAGCATTAGAGCACTCTTCGTATAAGCTGTGAATGAAGTATGCATGTGCATCAACTGTGGAATTCACTTCTATGCCATTTTTGTAAATACAATAGTTCTGCACAACTTTTCACAAATGTCTGAATTTCAAAAATTAGAAAATATATAGCGTGCCAACCTGAAGCACAAAAGTTCCTACACAAAACTCTATCATTAAATTGTTTGTGTAATAAGAGCAGTTTTTAGTCTTGGGCTTATAGAATACCAAATAGAAATCTTTGCTCAGTCTGTTGTCGAATTAATCTTCATTTGTTCCTCATATCTGTGACATTCAGTGGCCTTGTGGAGATATGATGTGGTGTAGGCATAACTTTGTCCTATGCAGAACATTTCCTTTTGAGTTTTATGAAAGTTGTAATTCATATCAATTTTTTATATATTTAAAATTTTATTTTATAGAGTAAAAATAGCAGAAACAAGCATAGAAAGAATAACAAGCAAGAGTACATGTAGTACAGAATTTCAAAAGAACAAAAATTTAATAATGGTTGTGTTACATATTTTCATCATCAAATCTGTTTAGATTGATAGATATAGGTATGTACGATTGCTCAAATAATTAAACATTAACACTTTCAATACATAGCAATTTTTAAATGTAGGTATTTTTTACTTCCATACCACTTTTGAGGATATAGCATAAAAGGCTTAAAAGGCTTTCATATTCTGCCTTCTTTTTGTTTGTGGCCAGCTCAGCCTGCCCTGGGGGTGGGGCTGGCACAGCATGTGGTGTTGGACATTGAACCACAGTCCCTGTAGTTGCCTAAGCTTGCCTAAGCAGGTGCCTTAGACCACTGAGCCATCTCACTGGCCCATACTCTGCCTTCTATCCCCTCCCTACCCTGGCTTTTTCCTTTTTTCTCTGCTTCTTTGACTCACAGTATTGGCCGTTGAATGCTTCTGAAAGCACCAGTGTTTCTGTTCTTACTCTAAATTGCTGCACTAAACACTGCTTTGTAATACAGTAATGGTCTTTTCCTTTTGATTTCTCAGTTGTTAATCACTCACTCCTTTGTTATTTCCTTACATTTAGCAATTGTTTAAATAAATGGAACTTTATAATGAAACAAAAACAAAAACAAAAAAAGGCTATTCCAGGGCTGGCAAGATAGCTCAGCGGACTAAGCACCAGCTTAGGCAAGCACAAGGATAATGGTTCGATCCCCAGCACCATATACAGCACTGGCCAAGACTGGGTGTAGTGGTGCACACCTGTAATCCCAGCACTGGGGAGGCTGAAAACAGGAGGATCACTATGAGTCTGAGCTGCATAGTGAGACTCTGTACCAAATACATTAAAAAAGTGGCTATTCCACGGCCTGGGATGTAGCTCAGCAGTGCAGCACCTGCCTGGCAAGAACAAGTTCCTGAAAGCAATTCCTGTCACAAACAAAAAACAGAAACAAAAGCTATTCCATTCTATCGAGTCAGCTACTTCATGATGGTAGAAAACATGATAAGCCCAGTGAGTTCCATGAGCCTGGGTCTATTGCTACATTTCCTTGGCCATAAAGTATGTTCTTTGTCAGATGCAATGCTGTGTGGACGAGGTACTCTGTAAGTTTACAGATGGTAGTTTTGACAGAATCCTGTTAGGGAAAGCAAATCCATGTCTGGCAACTGAGTATGACTGTCTCTTCCAGTAAAGATAATGTACTGCTTTTCCCATAATGGAAGTGGTCTGGTATAATCAAATTGCTACCAAGTAGCTAGCTGATCACTTTGATGAATGGCCCTGTGCTGGAAACTCAGTGTTGGTCTGTGGTGCTGGTAGTGTGGGTACTCTCTTGTGGCCAGAGCTGGGTCAGTTTTGGCGAGTGGGTTCCATGTTCTGTTGGGTTGCATGTTCCTGAGCCTGTGCATAATGTCCATCCCTGCTGCTTTGTTCACAAGCCTATTGAACAGTGTCAGGAATAATTGGGGATAGAGGCTCACTGATATCCACAGAATGGGCTATTTTCTTTGCTTGATTACTAAAATCCTCTTTTGTGCAGGTCACCCTTTGGTGAACATTTATACTGGACACAAATATCTTCACATTTTTCTTCCTGCAGAGAGGACTATCCAACTCTTCTATAAGTCTGCTTGTCAACAATGTTTCATTCGTGCTCTTTCCACTGTCACAAACCACTGGACATAGTCCACATGTCAGTATGTAAAATATTATTGAAAATGTAGTATATGCTTAAATTAAAACATTATTATAATATTAGTCATGTGCTATTAATTTCCTTCAGAATTCTTCTCCTTACTTTGAACACACTCATCCCATTGTTCTTGTCACTTTCTAATGCAATTCTGGAAGTTCTCTTTCATGTCTTTAGTTGTGCTGATGTGGTGGCCTCAATGTCCTGAATCGACTCAAAACATTTACCTTTCATGATCATTTTGACTATGAGAAAGAGCCAGAAGCCACACAGTGTCAGATTCAGACCTCCAGCATACTAGGAAAATTCTGTACCATTGTGTGATATCCCCAGCTCCTTTAAAAATATATTTTAACTATTTTTTGTGGTGTTGGTGATAAAATTCAATTTCTTGTGCATGCTAGGACTATAACTTCAAACATATGTTTGGGTATATATAATGTGTAATGATCATCACTGGTTGAATAGATAGAGAAAATGTGGCATATATTTAGAATGGAATATTATGTAGCCATAAAAATGTTGTCCTATCATTTTCAACAAACTAGAGGATATTAGGTGGCATAAAATGAGCCAGATCCAGAAAGACAAGTTCCATATGCTCTCTCTCATATATAGATATTATAAAAATGTTGCCCAGAATGTAAAATAGTCACGACTAAAAGTTGCAAAGGGTGGGGACAAGAGGGAATAGTGAGAGGTTAGATTATGGGCACCCAAACACAGTTAGGTGCAAATTGTATTCTTGTTAAGAATTCAGAGCTTGAGCCAGTGAGATAACTCAGTGGACTATATGCCTGGTTTGGCAAGCACAGGGACCTGCTCCCAGAGCCTGCAACAAAGTCCAGGCACAGTGGCCTGCAATCCCAGCACTGGGGACACTGAAAAGAAGAAGATCACCATGAATCTGATCTGTGTAGTAAGACCTTGTACCAAATACACAAATTAAAAAAAAAAAAGAATGCAGAGCTCCTCTTCCCTAGCAAAGTGCAGTCTGATAACACCAAGTAGGATTTACTCCCTTTCCTCATGAGAACACAGTGTCCCTGTCCCTATTCTAACATTTCTCTTACACAGATGAAGTCCTTGAGTACAGACCCCATAGTTTCTTCATTTCCCTAGAAGTGTGCACAGGTCCAGGCATGTAGTCTTAAATCAGCCATCTGGAAATCTTTTCTTCATGAATTAATACATCAATGCAGTGGTGGGGCTTTTTATAGCCCCCACCAAAAGTATAATACCAGCTAAGACTGTGAATCACATATCCAGTGTGACTGTTACTAGTTAGCTCTCAGTAGGCTTCATAGGGAGGATTCATACCCACAGTTTTTCCATGCATCCTATTTTGATCATTGCAAATTGTTACAGGGATCCGTGTCATTTGAGGATGTGGCCGTGGATTTCACACGACAGGAGTGGCGCAGATTGGACCCCGCACAGAGGACCATGCACAAAGATGTGATGCTAGAGACCTATAGCAACCTGGTATCTGTGGGTGAGGATGCTTGTCTATGTGATCATGGGGGTATGTGGTTATTCTAATGTGTACAGCTTCTGCAGAGTTCTGCATTTTAGTTTCAGATTCAAAGGTCATAGCCAACTAATTTATTTAGGGCACTGGAAAGAATGTATATGTTCCAACTTCCCCAATGAAAAATTTCAACTGGCCCCCTTCCTCATGAAGATGCACCTTCCTCTTCCATCACAGGCCCTAAAGTTCAGATATCTTGGCCCACGTAATATGCCATTTCCCATTAACAGGCCTCTGCGTGGCCAAACCAGAGATGATCTTCAAGTTGGAGCGAGGAGAAGAGCTGTGGATATTAGAGGAAGAGCGCTCACACCATAGTTATACTGGTAAGTGAGCAACAATCAGACAGTGGAACATAAGGAAAATAAGATTCCAGGAATTCAGGTCAAAGGTTAGCCTCATATTTTCTAGGAATCTCTTTTTAGAAGCCTAAGCTCTTTGAAAATAAGGATACAAGGTCTACATACTTCAGATACTAATTTGTATATCCTAATATCACAGTTACACATCTGCTGTTTTGTTGTGATTTTTGTAATATTATCCACTACTCTTATTGACCTCTGCCTCCTCTAGACATTTATTCTTCTCTCCATTGCCATGAGTGCTTTCTGATATCATGTATGTGTTCATATATACATTTATTTAATCACTCACCAAATGTTAAGTGAGTACCAAGCATATGCTCATCACATTCTAGGTGTAGAGACCAGCAGTAAAAAAATAATCTCTATTTTCTTAGAGCTCACAAGTTAGTAAGGGAAAGCAGCCAGAAGCAAATGCATAATATGTATGGTGATGAAAAGAAAGTCAATGCTAGGTAAGAAAGCTAGTGTGTTGTGTACACTTAGGGAACATAGTTAAGGGAGGCCTTGGGGTGAGGTTAACATTAGTGCACAATCAGTGAAGTGAGCAAGATGGAGCCATGTAGGTTTTAAGTTTTCTGTGCAAAGAACTGTGGATGTCGAGCCTAGACAGAGTGATATATCCTAGGACTGGCAAAGAGGCCAGGCTGAGAGAGGAGGAGAATGTTAATAAGTGGTACCAGTGAGTTGCAGAAGGCCAAATGATACCTAGCTCTAAAGGCTAAGCTTAGAAACTTGATTTTCTAGTGTGATTGGCTCTTTAGGGACTTTATGTGAAAAAGTAACATGCTGTAATTTGTTTCTAAAGAATCCCTGTCACAGCTGTGTGGTAACACTTCCATTGGCAGCAATGCCCTCAACCTTCTTCAGCATCAGAAGATGCAAACTGTGAATGAAAATGTTGACTTTAACAGATGTGGCAAAGGTTTCCACAAAGAAACAGAGTTTATCAGACATAAAAGAACACCTGCAGTAGATAAAAACTTTGAATGTCATGAATGTGGGAAAGCATACTATAGGAAATCAAACCTCGTTGAGCATCTGAGAATACACACAGGAGAGAGACCCTATGAATGTGGTGAGTGTGCAAAAACCTTCAGTGCAAGATCCTATCTCATTGCTCATCAGAAAACCCACACAGGAGAAAAGCCCTTTGAATGTCAAGAATGTGGGAAATCTTTTGGCAGGAAGTCACAACTCATTCTGCATCAGAGAACACACACAGGAGAGAGACCCTACAAATGTGTAGCATGTGGAAAAACCTTTTCTGAGAAAGCAACTCTCACAATTCATCAGAGAACCCACACAGGGGAAAAGCCCTACGAGTGTGGCGATTGTGGGAAAACATTTCGTGTTAAGATAACCCTTACCCAACACCAAAGAATTCACACAGGGGAGAAACCTTATGAATGTGGGGACTGTGGCAAAAACTTTCGGACCAAGAAATCCTTAAATCAGCATCAGAGAATTCACACAGGAGAAAAACCTTATGAATGTGGAGAATGTGGGAAATTCTTCCGAATGAAGATGACTCTCAATAACCATCAGAGAACCCACACAGGCGAAAAACCCTATCAGTGTAGTGAATGTGGAAAATCTTTCAGGGTACACTCATCTCTTGGGATCCATCAGAGAATTCACACAAGAGAAAAACCTTATGAATGTATCGAATGTGGTAATGCCTTCTATGTGAAAGCTCGCCTCATTGAACACCAGAGGATGCATTCAGGAGAGAAACCCTACCAGTGCAGTGACTGTGGAAAAATCTTTAGTATGAAGAAATCCCTTTGCCAGCACCGGAGAACTCACACAGGAGAAAAGCCTTATGAATGTAGCAAGTGTGGAAATGCCTTCTATGTGAAAGTGCGTCTCACTGAGCATCAGCGAATTCACACGGGAGAGAGACCCTTTGAGTGTCAGGAATGTGGCAAGGCTTTCTGCCGCAAAGCACACCTCACAGAACATCACAGGACTCATGCGGGCCAGCCCTGGCCTAGTGCCACAGAGAAAGCTTCTCTTTGAACCCCTCTGCCACATGGAATCAAGGCCCTTGGAACATCTGATCACCAGAACCTGAAGAGTACCCCTATCATAATGTGGTACCTTGGTTGTTGTGAACGAGGTCCTGGTGCCCGTGGAATATAGCACATTACTGTTTTCATTTGTATTTCGCCACTTAGTGGTGAGGTTGAACATCTTTCTGTCCAGTGGCCCTTTGGATGTTTTCTCTAATACATTGACTATTCTTATCTTTTGGTCGATTGTTTTTGTTTTGTTTTTCATTTTTTATGTATTTGGTACAGGGTCTCACTATGCAGCTCAGATTCGGTGATCCTCCTGTTTTCAGCAGCCACTGTGCTGGGAATACAGACATGCACCACCACACCCAGACTTGGTCGTCTGCTCAGGGGGACAGGGCCAGCATGGCCTATGGGACTGAACTCTGGTCCCTGTGCTTGCCTAAGCGGGCACTTAGTCTGTAGAACTATCTCACTGACCCTGGTCCATTGTTTTGTAATGGGTTGTTCATCTTTTACTTCCTGGTTTAAATGTCATTGCTTTTAACTTTGGAGATTATAAAACTCTTTTCAGTCATATATGTTGTAATATATTTTCCTAGTCATGACTGTTTTTTAAACAGTCTGTTAAAGTGTTATGTTTTACTATGATCAGTTTCATGATAGTGACAGTCTCCTATACTTACCTCTAAAGTAAAGTTTTCTTTAACATTTAGAATTTTAATTTATTGTGAGGTGTTTTTTCTTTTGGATGTTACCTTCCAAGATGTATCTATTTTGATGAATGCAAGTTTTTTCTTTGTCCTGGTGAACCCAAGGCCTTTGCAATGAGCTAAATCAGCACTTTTTGCTGAGTTGTATGCACTGGGATCAAAGTTGCAATCCTTCTGCCTCAGCCTCCCAGAGTACTGGGATCATAGGTATGCACCACCATGCCTGGTGCTGGCTCTACTGTGAGCTTTTTGTATTATTTTTTTTTTTGAGCTTTTTGTATTATATGGAGTCTACAGTATATGCTACTATATTGTCTGTTTAAGTTTATCCTTAGATGGTATCGTGCTAGTTAAAGTTTAGCAGCTTCCATTTTCTCTTGGATGTTACCTTCCAAGATGTATCTATTTTGATGAATGCAGGTTTGGTGTACTCATTCCTCCCTCCATTTTCCTAGTGGAAAATGTGTTGGTTGTGGCTCATGTCTAAGCCTAGAAGTGGAACTGCTGGGTCACAGGATACAGCCATATGCCAGTTATTAAGCTTCTGTGCCTCAACTCCAAAGTCATCCTACTAGACTGTGCTTTATGACTCTACACCACATTTCTGTCTTGCCACCTCCTTTATGTGGAGCTATGCCAATGAGAGATACTAAAGCTAAACTTTGGGGCTGGAGACAGAAAGTACTTTCTCCTTCTCTCCTTCTAGAAATGTCTACCTGCCATTGCTTCTTTTTGGGGACAGCAGCAATATTTCCTTGCACCTTTGCCCAGATGAAAGTTTTCGAGAACTCTCAAAGCTAGCCTATGGTACCCACACTCTTTGGAATAAGCATCAGCTGGCTGGTGCTAATGCTTAGAGGAATGAGTCCCAGCTCCAAGGGCACTTTCTTCCACCTTACTCATTTTGTTTCCTCTCTCCCCTCCCCCAATACTGGAGATCAACCCAAGGAGTGCTTTAGTACTGAGCTACACTTCTAACCTCTTTATTTTTTGTTTCCTCAGTTGGCCTTAAACTTGTGACCCATCTGCCTCAACCTCCAAAGCAGCTGGGATTATAGTTCTGTGCCATCATGCCTAGCACTCTTGTGCTTTTTAATAATTACAACTTTATTCCTTCAGTACTACCCTAGCTGAGCTGCTTTCTCTCGTTGCTGCTTCCTTGATAACTTAAATGTTTTTGTCTCTTCATTTATGTAGTTAACAACTTCATAACTAGTGAAAAAATTATTTCAAATAATTTCTCTCTATTAAAGAGCCAGAGACTGGCGAGATAGCTCAGTGGTCTAAAGCTCCTGCTTAGGCAAGCTTAGGCAACTGCAGGGACCACAGTTTGATCCCTGGCACCACATGCTGTACCAGCCTGACCCCCAGGGCAGGCTGAGCCAGCCATAATATAAATAAATAAATAAATAAAGCTTAAAGAGCTGGGCATAGTGGCATATGCTTGTTATTATGTTTTGTGTCTAGTTATCCCCCCTAAATCCTCATGCAATCATGGGGCAGGGACTTCTAGAGTATGAGACTAACTCATGATCCACTGGGATTATGTGTCTTAATACTACTGGAATTATGGGTGTGTGTACCTTCCCCAGCCTGGGGCAACAGCCTGAATGTATCATAAGAGAGAGAGAAACAGACTTCTGTCGGTTGCCTCTGTTGCAATTGTTCCACCGCCATGAACTGCTGCTCTCTGCCATGTGCCAGTCTGCTTTGGAGCTGGCTGAGTATGGACTGAAAAATCCAGTAACTGTGAGCTAAATAAACCTTTCCTTCCTTCCTTTTGGGTGTTGAGTATTTGTCCCAACAACGAGAGAAGAATAACTGAAACGTTTGTAATCCCAGCACTTTGGAGACTGAGGCAGGAAAATCACTGTGAGTTTGAGACCAGCCTAAATTGAGACCCCGTGTTAAAAACAAAATAAAACAAAATAAAATTCTCTCTGTTAAAATAATGAGCATGCTTTCTGTGTCCCGACTGGTCTCTGATTGATACAGAAGTTTGTCATATTTTATTAAGCATTGAATTTTCCCCTCCAGTTGTATACACTTACACTGTCAGCAGCAGTTTGTAAAAGTTTACATTTTTCCACAATTTCCGGCATCTACAATCAGTCCTCTAAATTTTTAATATCAGCTTTGATCATATGCACACCTATCTCAAATGTAATGATATGTTATATTCTAAAATGTAATGATTGTTATGGGACACAAATTGTGTGTGTGTGTGTGTGTGTGTGTGTGTAAGTACACATCTCCCCACAAAACATTTGTTCTGATTTGGGCAATATTCTTTTGATTTTACCCACATATTCAACATCTTGTTTGCTTTTCATGATTTTTTACATTCCAGTGAGGATCATTTTCCCATTTGCTTGAAAAATACCCTGTAGGACCAGCAAGATAGTTCAACAGACTAAATAGCTGCTTAGGCAAGTGCAGGGACCAGGGTTCAATCCCCAGCACCACATGCTGCACTGCCCCCTCCCCGGCATGCTGAGCAGGGCATTGAGATCAGGCGTGATAGTGCCTGTAATCCCAGAGCTGTGGAGGCTGAAAACAAGAGGATCAATACGAGTCCGAGCTGCATAGTGAGACCCTGTACCAAATACATAAATAAGAAAGAAAAATACCCTGTAGCTTTTCCTCTGTTAAGGAGTCTAGTTGTGGTGTACTTCTCAACTTGGTCTGAGAATGTTTCTTATGTTTTTTTTATCAGTAAGAGTAAATCTTAGGCTGGTGTCGTAGTGTATGCCTATATACTCATCTACTTGGGAGACTGAGCCAGGAGAATTGCAAGTTCAAGGTCAGTTTGAGCAACTGAGTGAGACCCTTCCTCAAAATAGAGCTGGGGATATAGATTGGTGGTACAGCACTTGCCTAGAATGTGATATGGCCTCGAGTCCAGTCTCCACTACTAGGAGAAAAAAGAGTGAATCTTTTATATTTAAGAGTGGGTGGAACTATGCCACAGTAAATTGATACTATGTTAAAATATTTTTTTTCCTTTTTTTTCTCTTGAATACCCCATGGCTATGATGACACAGGGTATTAGAATTGATCCTCAGATGCACCACAATATAACATATTTGAATATATATATTACATTCCCTGTATTTCCTGTACAATAGCCCTCAAGTACCTCTTGATGGTACTGGGGATTGCCACAGCAGTGTATTTGCTAACTGTATCCCAGCCACTATCTTTCTGTCCACTGATCCACAGTTAATCATAAGAGCAGAGACTTCTATGAGTTTCCAGCAATGCCTAATGAGTCCACATTAGTCTCACCTTGCTAGTTACTCAGTGCCTTCAAGTCCATAAAACCCAATCACAGTGTTTGTTGGCCCTGCATTATTCTTTATCCCTGAGGCCACAGCTCAGTGGATGCAGCGGTGCCTCAGCATAATGCCCACATTCCACCTCCAAGCCCATCACTGTTATGCTCAGCACCACAACTTCTGACCACTCACCACTTTTGTCAATTTGCAAATCATATTTATCTGCTTAGATATCTGTATCCAGTATATATAAAGAATTCTTACACTTTGACAATAAAAACAACCCAATTAAATATGCACAAGGGATCTGAGTAGGTGTTTCTTCACAGAATATATACAAGTGCCCAGTAAGCACACAAATTTGCGACCTAATTAGTCATCAGGGAAATGAAAATGAAGAACTGAGGCTGGGGCTGGGGCTAAGTGCCAGAACACTTGCCTAGTGTGTGTGAGGCCCTAAGTTCCATCACTAGCGACGGAGTATGGGAAGAGAGACCACTTCACACTCACTAGAATGGTTAGAATAAAAAAAGAAATAACAAATGTTGCTAAGGATGTAGAGAAATTGAAATCCTCTAAGGTTGCTAGAGGAGAATTAGAGATGTAGCCATCTTTAGAAAACTGGTTGACAGTTCCTTAAAATGTTAAACATACAGCATTTCCATGTGATACAGCAATTGCCCTCCTGGGTACCTACCTGAAGGAAATGAAAACATGCTTACCTTAAAAACTTCTTCACAGGTATTCAAAGCAGTATTATTCATAATTGCCCTAAAGTGGAAATAAATGTTCAGTAGGTGAACAGATGACAAAATATATGTGCATAC
>PVKN010011561.1:0-21523 GCA_004027915.1 Capromys pilorides | reverse complement strand
GGAGTAAACAAAGTCTAAAGTGTACAATAGATAATGTGAAATGGGAAGAAATTGTTTAAAAGAAAAAAAGGAACTAGGATGGGGAGGAAAGGAAAGGAAAAGCAGGGGAATAAAAATTAGCTATACTATTAGTGTCTCTTAGTTCATTGAAAAGCAAGGTTCATACTAATATTGATTGGAGAATGTTTTTAATATTTTATTTTTAAAGAGTACAAAATAATATTAGAACAGAAAAAATGGAAATAGTACAGAATTTCACTAAACAAAATAAGTTTGACAGTATTTGTTGTATTGCGTAGTGTTGTCTTCATATTAGTTGTTCAGATTATGGATATATGCATGTAAAGTTGGAAGAAAAAAAGTTGTAAGAAATTGAGAGAAGAGAAAAAGAAAAAAAAAATGAAGAATTAACTGTTTCTTTCCACAGACCAGCAAAAATCCATAGTACAGTTATCCAAACCATCCCGCTTACATACATAGATGTATCTCCTTCCCCCACTCCCTCTCCTGTCCTCATCTCGGTAATTCCTTCTTTTGAACAGGTTTATTCCCTCTTCACAGCATCTATTTATGCCCTTAAGATTTTGTTTACTCCTTCAGGTTCTTACACTAAGAAGACAATATGTTATATTTGCACATGCAGGTATAATTTATTTCAGTTAAGAATATGGTCTTTAGTTGCATCCATTTACCAATAAAAGCCTCAGATTTGTCCTTTGTACAGCTATTGTACAAATATTGTATAGAAATTGTATAAAAATACCACATCTTCTTTATTCCTCAGCTGATGGGTATTTGGGTTGCTTCCAAGCAACAAATGTGACAAATTACGGTGCTGTAAACATGGGTGCGCATCTATTTCTGTGGTATAATATTTTCAGTTCTCCTGGAAAATACCTAAGAGGCAAATAGCTGAGTTGAATGGGATCTCTAATCCTAGCTTGTTGAGGAAACTTCACAGTGATTTCAACACTGGTTACACCAGCCTGCACTTCCACCAGCAGTGCAGAAGGGTTACTTTTTCCCCACAGCCCCTCAGCATTGGTTATTGGTCGCCTTTTTGATGATAGCCATTCTTTATGGGAGAGATAAAATCTCAGTGTTAATTTACATTTCTTGAATGACCAATAATGTTGAATATTTTATTATATATTTATTTGCCATTTGTATTTCTTCATCTGAGAAGTGTATATTCATCTCAGATATCCATTTTTGGATTGGGTCTTTGAATTTTGAGGGCCTGATTTTTTAAATTCTTTGTATGTTCTAGATAGAAAGCCTTCATTGGACAGATAGATATAATTTTTTCCCAGTTTGTAGGTGTACTTTTTATTCTGTTGGTGATTTTTCCTTTCCTTTTCTTTTAGCCTCTTATTTATTTATTTACTAGGTACACTACTCAGCATATCAGGCATCATTCTTTAGAATGTCTTTTTGTGAGCCCCAGCATTGGAAACTTTGTATTTTTTTTTACGTCTTTAATATTTATTGTTCATAAAAAAATCATCAAATTTGTCAACATTGACTAGTTTTTAGTGCATAAAAATTTAAAAAAATAAATTTCTATATAAACTACAATGAAAATACTAATAACATGCTACAAAAAAATAGAATTTTTTCAAGAAAAGGAAATCTTCATTTATCACACTGAAGGCAATCTTCACACATGACAGTGTACATTAATACCCCATACAGTGTACATTAATAGCATGTGTCTTTTGGTAGGACGTACTTGACATCTGGCTGGTCTTGATAATTTGTCAGGAGATTCTTATTATTTTGTGCAATGTGTAGTTAACAGGAACATAAATACCAATAAAATAAAGTATATTTATATACTTTTTTTTATTTTATGTGTTTAGTTGTTTTAAAGTCTCACTACACAGCTCAGACTTGTAGTGATCCTCCTGTCTCAGCCTTCCCACCGCTGGGGTTACAGGCGTGCACCACCATGCCTGGTTTCTGTGGCCAGCATGGCATGTGGTGCCAGGGATCAAACCCAGGTCCTTACACTTGCCAGTCAGGTGCTTATGCCACTGAGCTCTTAATATATATTGGGTGTTTAGAGCAAACATTAACATTTTTGCTGAGATATCTTAGCTCCCCAGCCCTCTTAATATAATGTTTAGAATAAACATTAACATTTTCACATCAACCATGTGCTTACTTACAAAACCTAAGAGATAACATCAGCAATGAAAACCTATGTGAGCTGCAGTGTAAGCACAACAAGGGTCTAAACACAAGCAGAGAGAATGCTTGCTTCGACTGTCACACCCACGGCAGTGTTCACACAGGACAGCTGCATGTTCCGCGCATACATCTCATACTGACAGCACATGTGCTTCGCTTTTCTTTCCTGTGTGGCAGGACATTCTTGTCACCTCTCTTCCTGTTTTGTTAGGAGCTTCTTACCATGTTGTACAATGTGCACTTAGCAGGAAAATAGCAATAAAATAAAATATGACGTGTGATGAGTGCTTCGGATAGACATCAACATTTTGAGATCAGCTGTTTACTTGCTTACAAACATCAGAAATAAGAAGCTTATGAGGGCCAGCCAGATAGCTCAGTGGACTAAAGCACCTGCTTAGGCAGAGCACAGGGACCAGGGTTCAATCCCTGGTGTGCCATGCTGGCCCTGCCCCTAGGGTGTGCTGAGATGGTGATTGAGACTGAGCATGGTGACACGCTCCTATAATCCCAGGACTTGGGAGCCTGAAAACAGGAGAATCACTACGCTGTGTAATGAGACCCTGTATACCCTATATAAATACAAAAATAAATAAATAAATACCCTATGAACTACAATGAAAATACCAACAGAGGGCCAGTGAGATAGCTCAGTAGACTAAGCCCTTGCTTAGGCAAGCTCAGGGGCCAGAGTTTGATCCCTGGCACCACATGCCACACTGGCTCCACCCCCTGGGCATGCCGACCCAGTGATGGAGTCCAGTTGGGGTGGCACGCTCCTATAATCCCAGCACTAAGGAGGCTGAAAACAGAAGGATCACTACGAATCTGAGCTGCATAATGAGATCTTGCATATATGCACAAAAACTGAAAGTACCAATAGAACTGTACAAAAAATCTTTTCTTCAATTGTCACCCAAGGCAGTCTTCACACATGAAAACCGCATGCTGCACACACAAATACTGCTTACACTGATAGCTCATATGTTTTGTTTTCCTGTCCTTTTTTGTATAGCTCAGTTTACATCTTGCCAGCATTTCCGATGGGCAGGTTCACTTGAGGTTCAGGCGACCTCAAGAAAAGAAACAGAACTGTGGACTGGATTAGACATCTTGGTCTGGCTGCTTAGCTACAGTCCATCATCTTAGCAGCTCTTGTGGCCCCAGCCACTGCACCTGGCAGCAGTCCTTGGCTGCCTTAGTCTCCCATTCATGCAGCAGTCTTTAGCTGCTCACTGTATGTTTATAGCAAAATACACAAAAGTGGCCATGGGCCAGTGACCTACTTTGGCTATAGAAGTTATTTACATAGAGGTATGGGAAGATGAACCTGTTCTGGAGGCATGTTGACACTAGACTCGCTTTCTCCAGGATGCCCTTCACCCACAGCCTGATGCAAAGCAGTAAACTTTGGCTTTTCTCTGAAAAACCTAGATCTAAATCTTCTAAAACTTCTTTTGCAGACCCTAATGGTGTAGTAGGTGGATGTTCTTAAAATGCCAGCTTCTTTGGTTTCACTGTGCCATTCTGGTCCTTCAGAAATCCATGAAATGAGCTAGGAGTGTTGGCACAGGCCTGCAATCCTAGGACTCTAGGAAGGTGATGCAGGAAGACTGCAAGTCTGAGGCCGGCCTGGGGAATTTAGTAACTTAGTAACAGCTTGTCTCGAATTAAAGAATAATTTTCTAAAAAAGGGCTGGAGATGCAATTCAGTGCAAAGGTCCTAGGTTCAGTGCTCAGTAATACAAACACACACACACACACACACACACACACACACACACACACGCACACAGGATCCTGTATGTCATACTGAATAACATTATCCAAAACTTACCTGCAGTGTTTTAAAGGTAAATTTACCTGGAAATTCCAAAGCATATGTAATTATGGAAATTATACATACTTTAAAAACTTTTAACAGTTAAAGTTTATTCAATCTTTTTAACATAGGACAGTGGAAAAAACTAATACATCCAGCACTTATATACATGCAAACCATTTTTGCTACAGACTTAAACAAAATTACAATAGCAACACTCCTATACTTCCATCCTTTCCTCAGAGGCAGCCATAATCAAGCTGATCTGTGTCCTTCCACTTCATATCTTTAAACTTTTACCATATCTATATGTACCCATGGAGATACACATACATGCTACACCATTTGGTAAGTACATAAGTGCTGCCATTCTGAACACCTTTTGCAAATTCTTTTTTCACTCAATATCTTTTTTTGGGGGGAGGGTCTACAAGGTGTTCAAGGTCTCACTACTAGATTTGACTCTTAGTGGTCTGCCTGTTTACAACCTCCCAAGAACCGAGATTATAGGTGTGCACAACCATGCCCAGTCTCAGTTGCTGTCACAGCATTCTCTGGAGGCAGGGTTAGCATGGTGAGCCTGGGGATAAACCCCTGGCCCCTGCGCCTACATGCAGGCACTTTAATCCACTGAGGTATTTGGCTGGCCCTTTCACTCAATATCTTTAAGAATTATCCATAGTGATACATGTATCCCTCTGTTTAACTACTATAAAATGTTCTTGAATCAATATATTACAATTTATGCATTTCATTGTTGATAAATAATTGTATTATGTTTTACCTTTTCATGTATCAACTTGTGGATATGAGCTGAAGTAGGATTTGCTAAGCCTTGCTGTAAGTATGTTATGTCTGTTTTGTACTTCTGTAACAGAGGTGCATAGACTCGGTAATTTATAAAGAACAGAAGTTTATTTCTCCTAGTTTTGGAGGCTAGGAAGTCCAAAGCCAAGGCACCAGTGTGTTGCATTGTCTGGCGAGGGCTTTCTTGCTAAAGACCACCGTGCCTCACATGCCAAAATGCAGAAGTGCAGTGAGCTGAATGCTGCATGGAGCCTCTTTTAGAGCAGCCTAGGGCTCCACTTTTTCTCTTTTTGAGACGGGGTCTCACTATGCAGTTCAGGTTGGCTTTGAGCTCACTTTTATAGCCTGCACTGGTCTTGAACTCACATTGATCTGCCTGCCTCAGCCTTCCAAGTGCTGGAATTACAGGCATGCATCACCACGCCTGGCTTCTCATCACTTTTATTTTTTTAATTATTATTATGTTTAGGAGGACCAGGGTTTGAACTCAACGACCTTGCACTTGCCAAGAAGGGACTTGCGTCATGGAGCTATCTCCCCAGCCCCTTCTCATCACCTTTAAATGGCCCTACGCTTAATAGCATCACATTAACCATACAGTTTCGATATCTAAATTTTGACCTCCTCAGTTTCTGACTGACAAAAAATCAAAAACAAAAAACAGTGGATACACTGAGGGAAGCTGCACGGCAATAATCTGTGTTAGGTTTGTAGCTTCTGTAAGGCTAACATCTCAGTGTAAAAAGTTTTAGAAAGGAGAAAAATGTGAATAAGAATGCTTAGAGTATATTAAAGAAAAATGAACCATGGGACCTAAGCAGGATAGTAAGGGAAGTGGAAGCAGGAAAGGCTGTTGAAGGGAAGGAAAACACATGTCTCAAAAGGTCTGGAAAAGCCAGTGGCATTCTAGAACAAGTGTAGTAGTGCAGTTTGGTGCTATATTGGAGAGACCAGAAGCTGTGTTGTGAAATAGAGATCTCAGGAGATAGTACTAAGAGAGAACTTGGGGTAGATGACCCGTAACAAAAGACGACAGTGGAGAAAGTCACCGATAGAAGAAGAGTTCATGGCGAGAGGATTGCATGACTTAGGTTCCTGGACTCTGGACTCTGCTAAGCTTCTGGTAAGTGTTGAGCAGTGAGGTACTTATTATCAACTAAACTCAGCAAATAATGGAAATTGTCCAGTGGAGCAGAAGTGCCAGGATGAAGGCTGGGAGAGGACACTTTTGGCAGCTGTCCTGAGGGACAGGAAGCTGTGATCTGAAATAGACCTCAGGAGACAGTCGGACTAAGAGACCACTTGGAATAGATGGCTAGTAACAGTGGTGGTGGTGGAGCAAGTCCAGTATCTCCATTCTTACTCCTGCCTCCCCTCATTTCCTCTCATACATAGATGGGGTATGATGGGCTTGAAGCATCACTGAGGAGTGAGGAGCTAAGGGACCCTACCTCCCTGCCCCTACAACAGCAGGCTGTGAGAGAAGGAAGTTTCTGCTTGAAAGAGCTTCCAGTGAAGTGTATACTCCAGGAATGCAAAATAGAACTTAATGTGGGACAGGAAAAGGAGTGTCCTTACAAGTTCAGGGGGAAGCTGCTTTTATTTTATGTTTTTTCATGCTCTGATGACTACTTTCTAAATTAGCAATTGGCAGGTGTTATGGTTTGTGTCTAGTTGTCCCCTCAAAGCCTCATGCAGCCATGGGGTGGACTTCTAGAGTTTGTGATTCACTCATGATCCACTGGATTATGGTTGTGAGTGCTGTTGGGATTACGGGAGTGCTACACCTACCTGAGGTGGATAGCCTGAGAGCAACTTAACAGAGACAGACTTGCCCTTTGCTGCTGTTGTTGCTGCTACTTCTCCACTTCTGCTCTTTGCCTCCACCATGAAAGGCTGCTGTAGTAGTTGATACATTGTGTCAACTTGGCTGGATGCCTGGTAGTCGATACATTTTATCAATTTGGCTGCATTACCTGGCCGTTTCACACTGTGAGCCATGTGGACCCTGCCCCAGAATAACTCAGTTTGGACTTTATCTCCTGGCTTCCTGCACAGACTCGTCAGCCTCTAGTTTGGACCCTTCAGCTTTCCATAGCAAATTCTTCTGCCTTCCTTTTCAGTCACAACAGCTGTTAGGAACCAACAGAAACCGGTTAAGACCAGTAGAGACCATTAGGGATGGAACACTGCAGTGAGTATAAAAGCCTTGGGACTGAATCCTTCAGTGTGCAGTGTGCAGACGCTCTCAGCACATTTCCCCACCTGACTCTGGGACTGGCACATTTTGTGTTATATCTGTTCCTTGTATTATATCTGTTCCTCTAGTAAAACCCTGACTAGAACAGAATATAGTACCAAGAGTGGGGTTAGAGAAACAGAATATAGTGATGGCACTTTTTAATGGCTTTAATGTTCCTGGAATTGGCTCTGAGATTTGATCAGACCTAAAGACACCATGGTCTCTTCTGATATTAAGGAGCATATTGATACTCCTTGGCATGAGATTTTTAACCTAACATGCCAGATAGATCCATTTGATTACCCTAGTTCACCACTTGTGAGATCTCAGGAATTTAGAGATTCTATGCAGAAAAATTTTGAATCTCTTTGGCAAAGTAACGAATATAGTGATGCCAGCTGCTTTATCTTAGCCTCATTGGACAAACTTTTGAATGAAAATAAGGAGTTTGAAGACATAATTTCCCACCTCCAGACTCATAAAAAATTTAAGTTTCTAAGTGTGTTCTGACAGATAATCTCCTCTCTTTTAGCCACAAGGCTGAGGTTGCAGAGACCCAAATGCAGTCCCTCATAATTCGACTGGCTGAACTGCAACGTAAATTGGATGCTCAGCCTTGAAGGGAATCTGAAGCAAAAGTGAGGGCACTGATTGGAAAAGAATAGGATCCCATGAATTGGAATAGAGATGTGTAGGAGGATCCTAAGGAGGCTAAGGATGTTGAGTTTTTAGATGCCAATTAGATTATTTTGCCTGAGGAAGAGATTTCACCACCCCCTGTGGCAGAGGGATCACTGCCTTTACCCTCTGCATGTTAGTGTCTCCGAATATATCTGGAGAAACCAATGCTGCATGGAATGAACAGAATACTGATGGGACTCCTCTGGACCCACCCTCACCACCCATTTTTGCCTCTAGGCCCATAACCACGCTTCAGTCACAGAAGTCACCTGAAATACATAAGGTTATTCATAAGGAGATCCGTTATTCTCCCAAAGACCTTCTTGAGTTTTCTAACTGTTAAAAGCAGAGGCCTAACAAGCAAGCATGGGAATGGATTTTACAAGTGTGTTTGGAAAAAAACATAGGCCTGGATCAGGCTGAGTTTGTTGATATGGGCCCACTAAGTAGGGAATCTGAATTTAATGTGGCTCATGGAGTAAAGAAAGGGGTTAATAGTCTATTTGGCTGGCTGGCAGAAGTGTGGCTCAAAAGATGGCCCACATTGAATGAGTTAGAGATGCCTGATATTCCATGGTTTACTGTAGATGAAAGGATCCAGAGGCTTAGGGAAATGGGAATGCTGGAGTGGATCTGTAGTGTTAAACCTAATCCACTATAGTTGGAAGATCCTGAAAACATAACCTTGAGAAACAGATTTGTGAGGGGAACACCAGTATCCCTGAAGAGCCCTGTTATTGCTCTTCTCTGTATGCCAGACCTCACAGTGGGGACAGCAGTTACTCAATTAGGAAAGTTAAGGTCCATGGGCTTGATTGGATCTCGAAGTAGCAGAGGTCAAGTGGCAGCACTTAATCACCATGGACAGCAGAAGTGGAACAATGACCAGAATAATCTGATATGCATAGACCTATGAAGATTGGCTGATTAGTCATGGTGTTCCCAAAAGTGAAATAGGTGGGAAACCTACTAAATTTTTGCTGGATTTGTATAAATGAAAGAATTTAGAGGCGAAAGAACAGAGACCTACTTCAAACCGTGATAATAAGCAATCCCAGCCCCTCAAGTAGCTCCCAGACTTGAGCCAGTTTATAGATCCAGAACTCCTTGAATGATGGGGAGGCCAGAGCTCCTTGGGGAAGGATCCTAATGTCCCCAGAATTTGTACAGTCACTCTTTCTCCTATCCTTCCCCAGAGGGACCTAAGGCCTTTTGCCCTAGTGACTGTACATTGGGGGAGGGGGAACAATCAGACATTTCAGGGACTACTGGACACTGGTTCTGAACTAACACTGATTCCAGGGGATCCAAAACACCACAGTGGCCCTCCAGTGAGAGTAGGGTCCTATAGAAGGGCAGGTGATCAATGGAGTTTTAGCAAAGGTCTGACTCGCAGTGGGTCCAATAGGTCCTTGAATCCATCCTGTAGTCATTTCCCCTGCTGCAGAATGTATAATTGGAATAGACATACTCAGTACTTGGCAGAATCCTCACATTGGTTCCCTAACCTGTCATGTTAAGGCTATTAAGGTTGGAAAGGCTAAATGGAAGCCACTAGAGTTGCCCTTGCCTGGTAAAATAGTGAACAAAAAGCAGTATCGCATTCCTGGAGGGATTGCAGAGATTAGTACCACCATCAAGGACCTGAAGGATGCAGGGGTGGTGGGCCTCACCACATCTCCATTTAATTTTCTCATTTGGCCTGTGCAGAAGACAGATGGGTCTTGGAGAATGATGGTAGATTACCATAAACTGAACCAGGTGGTGACTCCAATTGCAGCTGCAGTACCAGATGTGGTTTCCTTGCTTGAACAGATTAACATATCTCCTGGTAGTTGGTATGCAGCTGTTAATTTGGTAAATGCCTTCCTCTCCATACCTATGCATAAGGACCATCAGAAGCAATTTTCTGAGATTTGGCAAGGCCAGCAATATACCTTCAGTGTCTTACCACAAGGGTATATTAATTCTGCGGCCCTGTGTCACAACTTGGTTCACAGGGACCTTGATCGCTTTTCTCTTCTGCAAGGTATAACACTGGACGATATTATGCTGATTGGACCTAGTGAGCAGGAGGTGGCAACCACCTTGGATTTGTTAGCACAGCATTTGAGAGCCAGAGGATAGGAAATAAATCCCACAAAAATTCAAGGTCCTTTTACCTCAGTGAAGTTTCTAGGAGTCCAGTGGTGTGGAGCATGTAGAGCTATTCCTTCTAAAGTAAAAGATAAGTTATTGCATCTGACTCCCCCCATGACAAAAAGGAGGCACAGCGCCTAGTGGGCTTATTTGGATTTTGGCGGCAACATATTCCTCACTTAGCTAGCCTACTATGGCCCATATACCAAGTGACTCGGAAAGCTGCTAATTTTGAGTGGGGCCCAGAACAGGAAAAAGCCTTGCCACAGGTCCAGGCTGCTGTTTAGGCTGCTCTGCTCTTAGGACCATATGATCCAGCAGATCCAATGGTACTTGAAGTATCAGTAGTAGATAAGGATGCTGTTTGGAGTCTCTAGCAAGCCCCCATAGGTGAACTGCAGCGGAAGCCTTTAGGATTTTGGAGCAAGGTTCTGCCATCTTCTGCAGACAACTACTCTCCCTTTGAAAAACAGCTCTTGACCTGCTACTGGGCATTAGTGGAAACTGAACACTTAACTATGGGACACGAGGTCACCATGAGACCTGAGTTGCCTATCATGGCCTGGATATTATCTGATCCATCAAGTCATAAGATTGGGCGTGCTCAACAACAGTCCATCATTAAATGGAAGTGGTACGTTTGTGACAGAGCCAGGGCAGGCCCAGAGGGCATAAGTAAATTTTATGAGGAAGTTGCCTAGATACCTATTTCTCCTACTGTGTTGCCCTCTGTGTCCCAGCATGCACCCATAGCATCGTGGGGTGTACCGTATAATCAGCTGTCAGAGGAAGAGAAGACTAGAGCCTGGTTTACTGATGGCTCTGCACGCTATGCAGGCACCACCCACAAGTGGACAGCTAGTGCATTACAGCCCCTTTCTGGGATGTCACTAAAGGACAATGGTGAAGGGAAATCATCACAGTGGGCAGAGCTTCGAGCAGTGCACCTGGTAGTACATTTTTCCTGGAGAAAGAAATGGCCAGATGTGTGACCATAGCCAATGGTCTGGCTGGATGGTCAGGAATTTGGAAAGAGCATGATTGGAAAATTGGTGACAAGGATATTTGGGGAAGAGGTATGTGGATAGACCTCTCTATATGGGCAAAGGATGTAAAAATATTTGTTTCCCATGTAAATGCTCGCCAAATGGTGACATCAGTAGAAGACAACTTCAATAACCAAGTGGATAAGATGACCCATTCTGTGGATAGTGGCCAACCTCTTTCCTCGGTCACTCCTGTTATTGCCCAGTGGGCCCATGAACAGAGTGGCCATGGTGGCAGGGATGGAGGTTATGCATGGGCTCAGCAACATGGACTTCCACTCAAGGCTGATCTGGCTACAGCCGCTGCTGAATGCCCAATATGCCAGCTACAGAGGCCAACACTGAGTCCCCGATATGGTACTATCCCCTGGGGTGATCAGCCTGTAACCTGGTGGCAGATTGATTATATTGGACCACTTCCATCATGGAAGGGACTGCACTTTGTCCTCACTGGCATAGACACATATTTTGGATATGGATTTGCCTTTGCTGCACGTAATGCTTCTGCCAAAACTACCATCTGTGGACTTACAGCATGCCTTATCCACCGCCATGATATTCCACACAGTATTGCTTCTGACCAAGGAACACATTTTACAGCCAAAGAGGTGCAGCAGTGGGCTCATGCTCATGGAATTCACTGGTCTTACCATGTACCTCATCATCCAGAAGCAGCTGGATTGATAGAATGATGAAAAGGGCTTTTGAAGATACAGTTACAATGCCAGCTAGGTGGCAATAGTTTGCAGGGCTGGGATAAGGTACTTCAACAGACTGTATATGCTTTGAATCAGCACCCTCTGTATGGTGCTGTGTCTCCCATAGCCAGGATTCATGGGTTCAGGAATTAAGCGGTGGGAGTAGATATGGTACCACTCTCCATTACCCCTAGTGATCCACTAGCAAAATTTTTGCTTCCTGTCCCCACAATGTTATGCTCTGCTGGACTAGAAGTCCTAGGTCCAGAGGGGGGAAGACTTGTACCAGGAAGCACAGCAGTGATACCATTGAACTGGAAGCTAAGATTTCCCCCTGGTCACTTTGGACTCCTCATGCCTCTGAGGAAACAAGCTAAGAAGGGAGTCACAGTGTTGTCAGGGGTGATTGATCCAGATTATCAAGGGGAAATTAGATTACTACTCCACAATGGAGGAAAGGAAAAATATACATGGAGTGCAGGAGATCCCTTGGGGTGCCTCTTAGTACTGCCATGCCTTGTTATTAAGGTGAACGGAAAGCTACAACAACGTAATACAGGCATAATGACCAATAGTTTATAGTCTTCAGGAATGAAGGTATGGGTCACTCCACTGGGGAAAGAACCAAGACCTGCTGAGGTACTTGCTGAGGGCCAAGGAAATACAGAATGGGTAGTAGAAGAACGTAGTTCCAAATATCAGCTACTACCCCATGTCAGCTACAGAAAAGGGGATTATAATTGTACTATGTCACCTCTGTATATAGTTGTATTATAATATGATATGGATTAACCTATGTCACTGTTGAAGGTATGAGTGCATTTCTGTTTATATGTAGGATAATATAGTTATAACAATGTTTGGTACAATTATATGCATATCTCTGTATCTGGAGACTGATTTAAAGAAATATGTCTAGTTGCCAAGTTGACAAGGGGTGGATTGTAGTGGTTCATATGTTGTGTCAACTTGGCGGGATGCCAGTGGTCGATACATTTTATCAGTACATTGTGTCACCTTGGCGTGATGATGGTGGTCGATCTGTTTTATCAATTTGGCCGCATTGCCTGGCTGTTTCACACTGTGAGCCATGAGGGCCCTGCCCCAGAATAACTCATTTTGGGCTTTATCTCCTGGCTTCCTGCACAGACTCATCATCCTCTAGTTTGGACCCTTCAGCTTTCTGTAGCAGGTGCTTCTGCCTTCCTTTTCAGTCACAACAGCTGTTAGGAACCAGTAGAAACTGGTTAAGACGAGTAGAGACTGGTAGGGATAGAACACTCCAGTCAGTATAAAAGCTTTGGGACTGAATCCTTCAGTGGGCAGTGTGCAGACACTCTCAGCACACTTCCCCACCTGACTCTGGGACTGGCACATCGTGTGTTATATGTGTTCCTTGTATTATATATGTTCCTCTAGTAAAACCCTGACTAGAACAGCTGCTGTCTGCCATGTGCCACTCTTCCTGGGAGCCAGCTGAGTATGGACTTAAACCTCTAGTAGCTGTGAGCTGAATAAACTTTTCCTTCCCCAGTTTTGAGTGTCAGGTATTTGTCCCAACAATGACAGAAGAGTAACTGAGATAGCAGGTAGCATACACGTCTAGATCCATCTTGTGGAGGATACAATGTGTTACCAACAGTGTGTTGTAGCTCTCCTTGTAGAAGAAAACCTCAAAGTGGGATCTTTTTCCAGATGATATTAGAAAGCCAAAAACAAAATGAAAGCCCAGTGCCAACAGCACATATTTATTCAGTGGTCAAATAAGGGAGAAGCAGGAGCCTTTCTTTGAAATCAACTTCTGAATTCATTTAAGGGCCGAGATATTGGATATATCAGGAGCAGAAATGATGGGAGAGGATGGTTCAACAAAGGAAAGAAATATTTATGTCTTTTCCTGAAATTGGCAGAGGTTTAATCTGTATGTGGGTGCCACTTCTTTTTCTTCCATTTATAATCTGATGTTTCTGGTCTTGGTAGTTGGTGGATATGTCATTTACATGAAGATTAGATTATGTTGAAATTAGAGGTCATCAGGCAATTACTGTGACACCCACATACAGATTAAACCTCTGCCAATTTCAGGAAGAGACATGAATATTTCTTTCCCTTATTGAACTATCCCCTCCCATCATTTCTGCTCCTGATGTGGCACCTGCCTTAGGTCTCACTGCTTTTGCTAGCCTGCCTGAAGAGGAACTTCTTAAACACAAAGCATCCTGTTCTTCTCAAAGGTAAAGAACATTAGCACATTTCCACCACAGCAACCACTGAAGAACGGTAGCCACGGCCCTCCGCTATCCCATGGCCATGGGCCTCAACAAGGGCCACAAAGGGACTAAGAATGTGAGCAAGCCGAGGCACAGCTGCCACCACAGATGCCTCACCAAGCACACCAAGGTCGTGCGGGACATGATCTGGGAGGTGTGCCGCTTCGCCCCCTACGAGTGCCGCGCCACAGAGCTGCTCCAGGTCTCCAAGGCAAGGAGGTCACATCCGCACCAAGAGGACGCGCAAGGAGCTGGCTGCCAGGAGGAAGGCACTGAGAAGTCCCAAAGAAGGCCTGAGCCCCTCTGGAATAAAGCTTTGCAGAAAGTTAAAAAGAAAAGAAAAAAGAACATTAGGACAGTACAAATTAAACTAGGTCACATAGGCAATAAACTGAGTAACAGAAGGGGCAGGGTGTGGCACCATGGGGAGAGAACTAATGACTAGAAATTTAGGGTGAGTGCTCTTGCATCATCCTGGTTGGCCCCCTGTGAAATTTTGTCTGGGCTGTTCTTGGCAAGTCAGCACAGCTGCTTGGATATGTCTTTTTTGCCTTCCATGCGTTGTGAAAGCATCTAGGCTTGAAGCCCTTTAGGAGTCTACGCAAGGGCTGGTGGTATAGCTCAGCAGACTAAGCGCTTGCTCAGGTAAGCTGTGGGGTCAAGGTTCGATCCCTGGCACTGCATGCCATGCCGGCCCTGCCCCTGGATGTGCTGGGCTGGCAATGGATTCTGGGTGTGGTGGTGGTACACATCTGTAATCCTAGCACTAGGGAGGCAGAAATGGGGAGGATGACTGCGAGGGAGAGCTGTGTAGTGAGACCCTATACACACACACACACACACACACCCTTAAAAAAAGAGTCTATGCAACAATATTTCGTCGTGTTGGAGCTTGGTGAAGGGATGATGACGGGCACATTGGCTATATCTGGCAGGCTCAGCAAGCAATCTACCGAGCAATCCACAGTCAGGGATTCACATTTTTTTGTACCATGAGTGAAGTGTACACAGCAGTCTAGTAAAGTTTATAGATCTTTTCTCAAAAGGTTTTTTTAAAATACACAAATAGGATTATAAAGGAAATAAGTTATAATAAAACAAGTATAAAAAGAGTTTTGAATTTCATGTAGTAATATGTACTCCTTCTTTCTTTTTTTTTTTCTTTTTTTATGGTACCAGGGATTGAACTTGCCCTTGCCCTTGCCCTTCCCAGGCCACGTGCTTATTCTACTGAGTTATGTCCCTGACCCCAATATGTGCTGCTTAAATAAGATCAGACAGCTGCGTTGAAATGGTGATGAGCACAGACTATTAAGATACTGGCTTTAGCCATAATTTCTTTCAGTGGCAGAGTCACAGACACTGTTAATACCATCAAAATTTGTTGTCCACATATATTATTGAAAAAAATGCTGTGTTTCAGTTAGAAGTTAGTAACAGAAAAGGCTAGCCTATTAGCTCAGCGGACTAAAGCACCTACCTGCTTAAGCAGAGCACAGGGGTCGGGGTGGATCCCTGGCACACCCTGCTTGCCCCATCCCCAGGGTGCACTGAGATGGGGGTTGAGACTGGGCGCAGTGGTGAGCACCTATAATCCCAGCACTTAGGAGGCTGAAAACAGGAAGATCACTACAATCTACATAGTGAGACCATGTAAACCCAGTATTGCCTGTATTCAATGCATAAAAATAAAAAGTAAAAGAAAGATGTAATTCAACACCCATTGAATTTCCTGTAACAATTTCATTGTTCTGTCTATGGGGGTCTAACAGGCCTCAGGTTTGACCTTCAGCACATCTAAGTGCAACAGAATTCCGGTCAGCTGGAAAGAAGCAGATCAGACTCAAACTCCAAAAAGTATCTGACAAGGCATAAATAGCCATTACTCCATTTGAGTGGCAATTGCTGCTCTGTACAAAAAATGTGATGATGTGGTACAATGGCTTGTAACTGTGGAAAATCATTTTGATGGAGTGGACACCAAAGCTGCAATGGCAGCGGTCAAATCAGAATGGGAGGGGACATTAGAAAATCAACATCAAAATCTTGGCTAGTGACTCCTAGTGACTCTGGAAGCTGAGTTGTGGGAGTGGGGGAAGTGAGTGTTTGAGACACAGGTTCACTTTGTACTCTGGAACAGCCTAAACTCTCTTGTAGTCCAGGTTGGCCCTGAACTCATCATGATCCTGCAGTTGCTGCCTGCAGTTCCAGGCAAGAAAAGGACAAGTGTCCTCTATTAAAGACCATCATATTATAAGGAAAGGTTTTTTTTTTTTTCCTCACCAAAAAGGAGAGGCACTATCACTTAATGCTTTAGCTACAAATGCATTTCATTGACTTCGCATGTACTGTGCTGTTTTACGATGAACATCTTCAATAATGTCACCCTATGACCATACACCATTTTATACGGTTTAAAAGTAAATTTGACTTTGCTGTCTTGTCTGTGAGTCTGAAATAACTGCCATGTGTTGACTAGTCATGTACTTTTGTTAGTTATAAAACTGAGACTAAGGGACCTTTACCAGGCTTGGTGGCACTTATGTATAATCCTAGTGACTCTGGAAGCTGAGAGAAGAGAATTGCAAGTTTAGGGCCAGCCTGAGCAATGTAGCAGGGCCCTGTGCTAAAAAATAAGAAGGACTAGGATGAAGCTCAGTATCAAGTCCATGGGTTTACTCCCTAGTACTGCTGGTGGGGTGGAGGGAAAGGGAGGGGAGGGGAGAAGGAGACAGACATAGACATGAGAGGGGGAGGAGAGAGAAGAGGTAGAGAGACAATCAGGGGCTCACTATTGTGTCAGCAGGAAAAAGTGTTTCTCTCTTTCTCTCATTCATCCCAAGATCTACTTGTATTGAAGACCAGTGTCCACCTAAGGCCCCAGCAGCAGCTCAGGAAACAGTGCTCCCGCGCTTCTCCCTACTCCCATTCCTTCCCTCAGTTCTTCTTTCCTCACACCACCTCCTACCAGTTTACCTCCTACTCCTTAGCACCATCCTATCTTGAGTCTCTGCACACTGCTTCTTTATCTATGTTTTTTTTTTCTGTCTTCCTGTCTGTCTCTTATAGTACACGCTTCGCCCTTCCTGAGTCTTAAATTTTCCAGTCCCAACTTTGTTGGGACAATCCTAGTGACTCTGGAAGCTGAGTTGTGGGAGTGGGGGAAGTGGGTGTTTGTTTGAGACACAGGTTCACTTTGTACTCTGGGACAGCCTGAACTCTCTTGTAGTCCAGGTTGGCCCTGAACTCATCATGATCCTCTGACCTGACTTCATGTGCTGGGATTGCAAAATGTGTCATTGCACCTGACTCAACTGTGTCTTGCAATGAGGAAAAAAAAAAACACTTTGTGAAACTTTGCTGCAAATTTGCAGTCTTTCATTTCTGAAAACAGTAACAAAGCAATTTAACAAAAAAAATGGAAACAGATGGGGTGGTCAAAATATATGATGAATGTATAGAGTTTTTTTAAAGGGTTGAAAAAAAGGTTTGATATTCACCATATTTTTAATCACACCTCTCAGTTATATAGTAAAATCTTGGTTTAACATTTGTAACATTTGCCGAACTCTGACTCTGTAATAAACACTGTGCTAAGCTCTTTGGGTGGATGGTTCTACTGATGCTCACAAAACTCCAAAAGATGGTCTGCATTTTATAGGTAAGGAAACTGAAATTCTGAGATGTTTTTGACTAAGAAGTTAAAAATAACTTGGCCTTCTGCAAAACCAAAAAAAGAAGGAGACCAAGAAAGAAGGAGGAGGAGGAGAAAAGAAGAGAAATCACTTGCCCCAGATCACATAGCTATTAAATTTGAGACCAGTTGCTTGTGGTTTTTTGTTTGTTTGTTTTTGGTTTTGTGTTTTGTTTTGAAACAGGGTCTTATTATGTAGTTCAGGCTGGCTTGAACTCATCGTGTAGCCTAGGCTGGCTTTGAACTTGCAATGATCCTGCCGCCTCAGCCTCCCAAGTGCTGGGATTACAAGTGTGCCCTACCACCCTGGAGTTCTTTAAGACACCAAACCCTGTTTCTTTGATGCTTAATGCTGTCCTGTGTCATTCTAGAAGATCTTTAAAAAATAAAACTATCTAATATAGCACAGAAAGCACAGCTGCCAGGGCCCCCGAGTAGGGCGGTAACCCTGCTCCCTGTAGGTGCTCTCCTGACAGAATGCTCTGGAGAGTGGCCTGTAGTAGGCATTAGTGGTAGGTGATGTATTTTTAGTTTCCCTATCCAAGAAGTAGGTGAAATGAGAAATACATTTTGAGAATGAATTCCATCCATCTAAAAAGTTCTGTTTCTTTGATTAATAAGCTAATTGAAGAATTTGATTTCTCATTGCTAGATATAAGTGATATCATAGAGTAAACTGGTTCATGTTTGTACTCAAAAGATGATGAATTTAAAAATTAAAACTAAAAGTTAAAACTAAGCTCGCTATTTTGGTGATGGGAAATGCAAGAATGGGTGAGGAAGTCATTTCCAAAGAAACTGGCGTTAAAATACCTTTCTCACTTTTGTGTGCTGTGTGTTCTCTTTCCAACTGGGGGTGTTCCTAAAGCTCAGAAGACATGTGCCAAGGTGCCTGAGTCCCTGGAAAGTCCCTTGTGTCCTGAGATCTTCCCACGCAGGGGCTCCACAGACCTCGGCCCCACTGCAGACACTGACAGATGACGAAATGATGATGAAGAGCACAGGTGGGTGAGTTTTTCACCTTCTGCCTGTTGGTGCCCTGCTACTGACTTATGTTATGCATATGGCGGATGAGAAGAGAGCTTCCTCCAGCTCTGTGAATGGGGTTTCATTTTGCATATAATTTATTTGAAAACGTTATATATATATATATATATATATATATATATATATATATATCCATTGCAAAAGACAACAACAGCAAATAAAAAGCTAGCTAAAAGTTAAATATCTCTCTCTCTCTCTCTTTTTGAGACAGGGTCTTGCTAATTCCAGGCTGGCCTTGAACCTACTGTGTAGCCCAGCCTAGCCACAAACTCATAGTGATCCTCCGGCCTCAGCCTCCTGCATGTTAGGGTTACAGGCATGTGCCACCACACCCAGCCAAATCTCCCTCACTTCTGTCTCTTAGTTCCCCAGTTCTTGCCAGAAATTCCTTGGTACCAAGTTTTTCTCAGAGCCTTGGGGCCAGGGTGTATGCTGCTGATAGCTAGTTGTATAAAAGCCAGCAAGGCTGCTGAATGTCTTGCACTGTCCAGGGTGACTCCACAAGATTTACTTCCCCAGAGGTCAAGGTGGACATGGTGTGGAGACTGTTCTGTGCCAGGGTGTAGCTGTTACTAGGCCTATTTTAGGTGGTGTCTGCTGGCATAGAAGGATCATCAAGAAATGGGGCATGGTCACACACACACACACACACCCAGCATTTGGGAAGATAAGGCAGGAGAATTTCAAGTTTAAGTCCTGGAAGAACTTATCTCAAAAAAAAAAAGTATAGATGATACAACCATTGTAGAAATCAGTGTGGAGATTCCTCAAAAAGTTAGGAATATATGTGTGTGTGTGTGTGTGTGTGTGTGTGTGTGTGTGTATTTGTACCAGGAATCAAACTAAGGGCCTTGTCATACTTGTCAGGCCAGTGTTGTGCCACTGAACTCTAACCTGGGCCCCAGGACTAGAGGTTTGACCCTATTGTGCCCCTTCTTGGCATCTTTCCAGAAGAATTAAAAGGATCATACCACAGTAATATATGCACACCCTTGTTTATAATAGCACTGTTTTAATAACTAAATCTTGGAAACAGCTCAAATGCCCATCAACCAATGAATGGATAAAAATGATGTGTGTGTTTTTTTTAATGCCATGGAGTAGTAATTATTCACAGAAGGATAAACTTGAGACATACTAGATAAATGGATGGGTCTGAGACCTACTCTTAAAGTGGATGCGCATGTAAGTACTGCATAATTTCTCTAGTGTGAGAAGCCAAAAGTGTAACTAAGGGCCAAAATGTGTAATAGATATTGTGAAACAGAAAAAAAGTGTTCAAATGAGAAGGGCAACTAAGGCAAGGGGAAAGAGGAAGAAAGAAAGAGAAAAGAAGAAAATTGGAAATAAGGCTTTTGGAAATAGGGAGAGGAGGGGGGTGAAGGGAGGGGAGGGAAATGGGGAAAAAGGCAACAAGCTGTATACAGGTACAAATGGCTATGATGAGTGCAATCATAATGCAGACCTAAAATGTAACAACAAGCTTAATTTAAAAGTGATTATGTTGGGCATGGTGGTACACACCATAGCCCAAGCACAGGAAGGCCGAGACAGGAAGATTGCTGTGAGTTGAATGCCAGCCTGGGCTACGTAGTGAGTTCAAGGCCAGCCAGAATTACACGGCAAGACCCAGTCTCAAAAAAATAAACATATGTATTTGAATATGTGTCTTATGCCAGGCTGGGGATATGGCAGGACACAAACAAGAACAAAAAGGTAACTACATAAAATAAGTGCCTGTATAAACAGAGATAGTTTTGAGGTTTTGAAAGAGAAGTTTTCAAAAGTCTGTAATAAATTAGTTGCCTTTGGAGACAGGGACAAGAAAACAAAGACAGGGAATATGGACTTTCACTTTTTTCTTTCTCTTTCTCTCTTTCTCTCTTTCTTTCTCTCTCTCTTTCTTTCTCTCTCTTTCTTTCTTTCTTTCTTTCTTTCTTTCTTTCTTTCTTTCTTTCTTTCTTTCTTTCATCTTTTTGAGACAGGGTCTCACTATGCAGTTCCAGATGGCCTTGAGCTCACTTTGTACCTCAGGCTGGTCTCGAACTCGCAATGATCCTCCTGCCTTGGCCCCTGAGTGCTGGGATTCCAGGCATGTATCACGACGCTCAGCTAGGTTTTCATTTTTCATTTTGTTCTTTCTGTATTTATATTTTTGTGCCATGTAAATATATTATTTATTTCTTAATATCAGGGATTATGAAAAGATGGGGATTTATACTTTCTTATGTTAAAACTTGATAAATTCTGTTTTTTTTATTTTAAAGAGAAAAAGCCAAAATTTCAAAATGATAAGAGGGTAACAATTGGTTAATACATTTTATATTTTTATTTCTGAATTAGTTACCCAGAGTGCAAGACCCTGGCTTTTAATTGTCAAAAAAATGTTAGCGCAAACTTGTCTTCCCAGTGGTTCAAGAGAAGTTAGTAGTCTAGCTATCCCAACCATTTTATATATTTTTTTCTTTACCTTTCTGTTTCTCCGTCTCCTCATTATGAATTCTATTTCAGAAAAGTAAATTTATCTGGTGTATGTTACTAGTTAAAAAGTAAAGTTAAAATAGAAAAAAAAAAGCCATGTACTATGTGTGTATCAGTCTCCTGGCCTGCAAAAAAAAAAAAAGTAAACTTGTCGGCAAACTATTGATGAACTATTATAATCTCTAGTAAAATTACTGGTACTGGAGCACAGATTTATTAGTAATTCCTTTTCTTGCAGTTAAAAAATTTGCACAGGAACAAATTGCTCCTTTGGTTTCAATCATGGATGAAAATTCAAAAATGGACAAATCAGTAATACAAGGATTATTTCAACAAGGGGTAAATATTTCATATTTCTTTCAATTTCAGACTTTTTATAAAAATATTCCAGTGTTACCCTCTT
>PVKN010011560.1:0-21502 GCA_004027915.1 Capromys pilorides | reverse complement strand
AATCACACTCCTGGGTTACATTTATGTAAATCCTCCAATCATCTGGTTCCAGAGCCTAAGAGTATTGATTGAATGAAACAAATTGGTTGCTGATCTCTGCTTTAATGAGTGGTAAAGTAGAAACTGTTTTCTGAACAAATAAATTTTCCTCCAAGCATTCTAGCAGAAATGATAATGACAGTCTATAAAATGCAGATGATGTGAGGAAGAAACATCTGGTAGAAACATGTACAATTAAATGTTTAAATGTGGCCTTCGACAAGACTGGGTGACAAAAGGACAGATTTTGCTCATCAGCTTCAACAAAACAGCACAAAAGCTCCTTCTGGTAGCACACGTGACGCATGTAGAGAGTGAGATGGGCTTTCTCGGGCCATTGCAGAAGTGGATAGCTGGCAGAGTCGGAAGGATTCTTCGACAGAGGAAGATTTGATGCTGCTGACCTGTACCTACGTGAAAAGCTCCCCATTATTCCCCGGTAAAAAGAATCCTAGAGCCAAACGCTGGGAGTAAAATGTATTTTGCCTCTCACTGGATAATAAGAGCAAATAGCATCTACTGTTCTAAAAGAAGCTCTGAAAAAAACACAGATTCAGGATCCAGCAGAATCATAATCTGATCAACAAACTATCCATGGCTTTCTTTTAGGGGAAGCAATATTCTCCGAGGTATGTGATATCCTATTTGCTATCAGTCCTTTAGGGTCTGATAGCAGTAGGTCAGGTAGATGTGGAAGAAGGGCGAGGGTACTTGGGGAACTGCCCAGTGTTTCCCACAATGAGACATGGACTCTGTCATCACACCCTAGAATGCACTCAAGATGTTTGGCACCAGTAAGATATTTTGTAACCCTCTGGATGAACTATTTCTGCTTGGAAGGTATTGAGGCATAACAATGGCTTATGAAATGCTCTCTTGATTTACCCAAGGGGAGCAAGGAGTTTAAGTTGAGAATGAAGGTTGGGTAGTGATACTCCTGGCTCCTGCTGGCTGGAGGGATAGTACAGTGATAACCAGAGCACACCATTCCCCCTCCATCCCTGACAGAGCCTGTCCTTCAGGAGGGAAGTCTCTTGCCCATTTATAGTGCCCATGTCACTTATTTCTTAATGCCAGACATCAAGACAGAAGAAAAGATCCTGTGGTGTGCTATAAAGAATGAAATTGCTTTGGTTTGGCTGCAAAAGAAATGACACAGGAGGGAGTATTCTGATTAGAATGGAGGCCTTTGGATGTGATGCTTAAGGGCTTGGATTTTCTGTCATTGCCAGTTGGAATAGAAGTAAAATCATAGCAGGGAGTAACACGATAGAATCTGTGTTTTTGTAAAAATCGTCTGGTAGGAGTTTGGGAGATAGACCGGGAAAGGATTTGAATGGAAGTAGGCGAGCGGTGGGGAGACTATTACCACCATTGAGACAGAGAATGGAGATGAAAGAGACATCTGAAAGACACTGAGCGAGAAAATGAATAGAACCCGGAAGCGCAATTCCGTCTAATCTCACAATGACATTTTTATTGATTTGGCACTGAAAATCTACTTTACATAAAAAAGACAGCTAATTTTAGTGCTTTATTCCATTTTAAAGGTAGTCAGGTTGGGAGAAAGGGAAGTTTCTCTTTTTCTAAAAAGTACAGCTGGGTGTGGTGGCACACCCTTGCAATTCCAGCCCTCAGAGACTGAGGCAGGAAGATTAATGGGAGTTCAAGGCCAGTTTGGGCTACAAAGTGAGGCCTGCAGTCTGAACTGCATAGTGAGACCCTGTCTCAAAAAAATAAAAAAGTAGCTTCATTTCCCCTCCACACTGCCCACACATCGAGCTGGCCACGGACACCATGAAGACCCAGACCTTGGAGCTCGCATTTGACCATAGAGGGAAATTGTTGCAATAGCTACAAGGCAGAAATACCCAAACCCTGTGAATTCAAGCATGGTGGGAGCTGATGTGCTGGACTGACATGCAGATTCCCCTGAAGAGCTGCACAGCCCCAGCTTTCTCAGCGCAAGGTGGGGACTGCCTGCCACTGTGACCTCTGTTATTGGTGCAGGAGGAACAAAATATATGTGCAAGGACATTTTGTAGTTGATCCTGTAGAGAAAGCAATGGAACTTAAATCCACTGTTGTCACTTCCAAATATGCTTTCAGTAGTTGGGAGACCCGTACATAAACCACATTCTCAGAAAAACTATTTCACCTCAGGAAGCCATAGTCTCTGAGAGAAAGGAGTCAGTCACAGCTGTGACCCTAAAGGACTGATAGCAAGCAAGATATCTTCAACTGCTAATACAGGCTGAGAAGCAATGGAATGAGTGATACATGGAATACATAAATTAAAAGTGGAGGATGAAGAACTGGCAGTTTCAGCACAAGGATACCAATGGGGGTGGCAGGATTGGCAGAGAAATGATGGTTGCTGCCCAGCTCCAGGTCTCTCCAAGCTGAGAATATATTTGTTATTTTAAAAAGGAGGACTAGAGTCAGGGCATGGTGGTACATGGCTTTAATCCTAGCGCTAGGGAAGCTGAAAACAGCAGGAGGATCACTAGAGTCCAAGTAGCATAGTGAAACCCTGTATCAAATACATAAATGAAAAAAAAAAAAATAAAACCAAAAACAGGACTAAGCCAGGCATGGTGGTGCACACCTGTAATCCCAGCACTTGGAGGCTAAGGTAGGAGATTCAATGTGAGTTTGAGACCAGCCTGAGCTACAAAAGTGAGCTCAAGGCCAGCCTGAACTGCACAGTGAGACACTGTCTCAAAGACAAAAAAAAAACAGGACCATATTTTAGGTAGAATTTTTTGATAAGCTGGATAAGGATATGTGATTTTCATCAACATAATCAACAGAGAAAGATGCAAGAGTTCTTAATCACAGGGATCACCAGTGTGAGTCTGACTTGAAATGACTAATTGTTAGGTGTTTACATGAAAATGTAACCATTTTTTAAAAAGTACCTGGAAAAAAATGGCATTGGCAGGGAGTTTTCTTAAGGTAGAATGTTGAAGCTTTTTCAGCATGGGGTCCCTGCTATGGACATAACAGCTATGGACATAACATAATACATGACTCCACAGCTATGCTGCTGTGAACCTGACCTGTGTGCATGAGGATCTTATTTTTATTCTTTTGTCTTTTGAGGCAGAGTCTCCCTATGCAATTCAGGCTAGCCTTGAAGTAGCTTTGTAACTCAGGCTGGCCTCAAACTCCTAGAAATCCTCTCCTGCCTCAGCCTGAAGAGCTCACTTTATAAGAAGAAATTGTAAAGTTGCAAAAGTTATTACTTTGTATAAAGCAACTTGCGCTTCAGAAACCAGTGGGGCTTTTGTTGTTTTGTGGGACCAGTGGGGTTTTTGTTGTTTTGTGGGACCAGGGTTCGAACTCATGACCTTGCACTTGCCAGGCAGGCACTTGTGCCACGGAGCTATCTCCCTGGCCCCTGTTGTTGTTTCTTGAATTTTTCTTTTCTTTTCTTTCTTTCTTTTTTTTTTTTTGTGGGACCAGGGATTGAACTCAGGTCCTTGTGCTTGCAGGCAATCACTTATTTTATTGAGCTATTTCCCGGGCCCATTTTTTTTTGTCTTTTTGAGACAGGGTCTCACTATGCAGTTCAGGCTAGCCTTGAGCTCACTTTTGCAGCCCAGGTTGATCTCAAACTCTCACTGATCCTCCTGCCTCAGCCTCCCAAGTGTGGGGATTATAGGCATGCACCACCATGCCCAGCTTTAAAGTTATTACCTTTTTTTTTGGTGTGGTACCAGGAATTTAGCTCAGGACCTTGCACTTGCCGGGCAAGTGCTTATTCTACTGAGCTATCTCCCCAGCCCTGAAACCAGTGTTTAGATTTGGTATTTAAATGACTTTTTTTTTTTTTTTTTTTTAATTTAGGGCAGGATATACAGGGTGTACAGGGTGTAGAGGGTCTTGCTACGTAGGTCACAGGGATTCTCCTGTTTTCATCCTATCAAGTGCTGGGATTACAGGTGCTCCACCACAGTCTCCTCCAATGTCTCACCGAGCCCCAGCATGGCAGGCCAGGGATGGAGCCCTGACCACTGTGCTCTGCCAAAGCAGGCACTTTAGTCCACTGAGCTATCTGGCCAGCCTAAATGACATTTTTTGAGTGAAAGTTGTCACTAAAGTAATACATGACTCCACCAGAAATATTATTCTATTGTATCAAACAGTACTGTATTGGCTTGCCAAAAGCTTAGTAGCTATTAAAGGCATTACCTTCCTTGGATTTATACTCCCTGACTTAGCAAGGTATACCATGGGCTGGGTATGATAACTAACAACATCCCGTCAGGACCTAAGTTTTGCAGGTTTTCTCCTCCTATCTGTCCGCATTTCACATTTGCTTAGCTAACACATTGCCATGTATCAAAGCCATGGCTTTATTTATCTATTTATTTTTTGGTTCTGAGAATCAGGTAATGGAACTTAGGACCTCACACTTACCACGCAGGAGCTGTGCTGCTGAGCCTTACCCTGTACACTCTTTTTTTTGTGGGGATTGAACTCAGGACCCTGTGCTTGCCAGGCAAGCACTTATTCTACTGAGCTATCTCCCGGGCCCTGTGTATACAGCTCTTCTTGAAAGGTGATTAGCTTTTGCTTTCATTTTATAGTGATTAATATGATCAACTTTTAGATGGGCTTCCTACAAACAGACCATTTAACACATGTACATAAACTGCAGAAATAGTAGCAACTTTTTTTTTTTTTTTTTTTGCGGAACTGGGGATTGAACTCAGGACCTTGCACTTGCCAGGCAAGTGCTTATCTACTAAGCTATCTCCCCAGCCCAGTACCAACTTTTAAAGTTAGTGTTCTCTAAAAAAAAAAATAATAAAATAAAAAAAGGATAAAGTTAGTGTTCCCATACTTAAATTATTATGTAGTTTAAGAATTCTTAGCACATTTGTAAATTAACTTTCTTTTTTTTTTTTTTCATCTTTTTGAGACAGGGTCTTGTCCGAGTTCCTTCCTGGTTCTCGTCTTGGCCCAAGGAGTCTAAATTTACAATCGTAGAACCCATTATTAGAATTCCACCAACTTAATTCCAATCTACCACTCCCAGTGCAACCCACGCCGATAACAAAGACACTAAGACATATATACATAATTATTGGGGAGCCAAGGGGCCCTAAGTCCAGCCATGAAGATGGCTTTCCAGAACCAAGAGAGTGACCCAGGGCTGCACTCGGGCTTTATTCATTGGAGAAGGGGGAGTGGCTTGCAAAAAGGAATTTTGGGAAGGTGAGCACTGAAGGGAATTGTGGGAAGAAGATGAGCACTGTGAGCTGGGCTAGATAGGAGGCCTGCATTCACCTCTGCCATATTCAGAGATATACAAAGGAAGTAATTTGCATTATGCTATTGAGCTAGTATCTAATATTTTGGAGGTCTGATGCTTCAGCTCTGCTGTGTAATCTTTCAAGCCCCAGGAAGTCATAGCCTCTATGTCGAGGCTCGATCCCAGCTGACACTGTGGAGCATTGGCTCTTCATCCTGTCATCAGGGAAACACGCGTGCCATCTTCAAAAATTACCACCAGCACCTCGTCTAGACCAATACACACTGCTTAAGGCCAATTGAAAGGATAATGCGAAGTCCTAGCCAGCTCTGTACATTTCAATATGAGGGAATAGGGTCAGGCTCAGTCAAAATGGAGACAGTTGCTCTTCTTTCAAGGAGAGCTGCTCAGGCAGTCCTCCACAGGGTCTCACTATGCAGTTCAGGCTGGCCTTGAGCTCACTTTTGTAGCCCAGGCTGGTCTCGAACTTGCACTGATTCTCCTGCCTCAGCCTCCCAAGTGCTAGAATTATAAGTGTGCGCCACCACACCCGGCTGTAAATTAACTTTCAGTAAGTTTTCTGATTTCTTTTTGTAACTAGAGAGAGTTGTTTTTTTTTTTCTTTTTACAATTGAAATACTAGTTCAGCTTAAAAAAATAAATAGTGCTAAGTGTGTATTAATGTTTGACAAGCTGGGTGTAGTAGCACACGCCTGTAATTCCAATACTCAGGAGGCTGAGGCAGGAAGATTGCCAGGAGTTTGAGGCCAGCCTGGGCTCTATAGTGAGTTCAAGGCCAGGCTAAACTATATAGTTGAAACCCTGTCTGAAAGAGAGGAAGAAAGGAAGAAAGAAAGACAGAAAGACAGAAAGACAGACAGAGATAGACAGAGACAGAGACAGAGAGAAATGATTTATATAGTTTCTGTAAATTATATATATTCTAACAAAAGGTGTATAAACTGGGTGTGGTGGTGTACATCTGTAATTCCAGGACTCGGCACTGAAGATGCTGAGCCAGGAGGATTACTATGAGTTCAAGTACTTCTCAGACTACACAGCAAAACCCTGTCTCAAAAAAATAAAAAAATAGGAGGCTGAGGCAGGAGGATAGATGTGAGTTCGAGACCAGCCTGGACTACAAAGTAAGCTCAAGGTCAGCCTAAACTTCATAGCGAGACCCTGTCTCAAAAAGACAAATAAATAAATAAATAAATAATAATAATAATGATAAAATAAAATAAGGTTTATGCCTAATGATAAGTGATTTCTAAATCAAACTTGATCATATCCTTCATTTGATTTTCTTACTCTGACCTAGTGATAAAACATCCATAAATTTTCATTTTCCCACATAATTAACATCTACCTTAATACCTGATGATTCATGGCTTCTGTCTATTAAAATATAAGCGAGTTCACAGCAAGTGCACTGAAAAGGACTAAACTAGAATAAAGTGTTGAATTACAGCTATTAAGCATCTCATCCCATTTAGTATTAAGTTGAACTTACAAGAATTAAAATGGCCTTTGTTAATAAAGGCTTTCTTTTAACCATAAAAAAATTAAAAATATAATCAAATTAAGTAGAAATGAAACGACCCCTATTTTCACTCTCCTGGGATCAAATTCTCTTCATGAAAGGGACTCAAGGGCTGCTTTGCACATTTAACTCCTCCACTACACTCAGTTTTTGTTAATGTTCCATCTAGAAGATTTCGGCCTAGCTATATCTACATTGTACAGCCTATGTAGCTTAGTTGATGGCTGAGAAGAAATGAATAGACCTGGGCCAGGGAAAAGTTTAATTTCCCAGGCTTAATTTATTTGTAAGTCTTTAAGATATTAGCAGACCGATTATAGTTTAAGTATCAGGCAATAGGGCCAGGGAAATAGCTCAGTGGTCTAAACACTGGCCTGGTAAACTCAACAACTGGCTGGGTTTAATCCCTAGCACCACATGCTATGCCGGCCCTGCCTCCGAGCTACAGAGTGAGAACCTGGACCAAATATATAAATATGTGTCAGGCAATTGCATGGTCTATAGGCTCTGGAATCAGACTGTCTATAAAGTGTGCTCAATAATTAGAAAGGTTAGCCAGGCGTGGTGGCGCACGCCTGTAATCCCAGCACTCGGGAGGCTGAGGCAGGAGGACTGGTGTGAGTTGGAGACCAGCCTGGGCTACAAAAGTGAGCTTAAGGCCAGCCTGAACTGCATAGTGAGACCTTGTCTCAAAAAGAAAAAAAATAATAATAATAATAATAATTAGAAAGGTTGCCAGGGACATAGCAGAGAGGCACAGCACCTCCCTGGCCAAGTGCAAAGTCCTGAGTTCAATGCCCACTACCAAGAAAAATAAAATTGGAAAGATTGATCTTTAACCAGCTTCGAACTAGAAAGAGAATGGGATTTCTTGGAGGTAATTTAAGAGAAGAAGAGAAGAGTTTAGGTAGAGCTTTTAACATTGTATCAAGGTTCGCTAGAGAAATAGATGACTATAAAATGACTTTCTATGTGGCCTTCAGAATCAGGGGCAGAACACAAGTGGGTATCTGTGGACTGGACAGACTGTGGATCCAGTCAAAGATCAAAGCTCGGTGTAAAGTCAGGTGAAAGTCTGGGCTGGCTGGGCCTGTGCTGGAATGCGAAGCAACTAGAGTTCAAGGTCCAGAGACAATGGTGACAACTGCCAGCTTCTTTCCCTTTTATTCCATCTAGGCTACAAGCCTATTGGCTATTGGCTGGTGCGAACCACATCCGCCTCCTGAGTCTGCAGCCTACATGCCCACTGTCCACGGACACTCAGAGCTTTGTAATCCACAAGGCAGTTCCTACTACATGCTGACATGTCACAGTTAGTGATAACAAAAGTATATTTTTATGGGTTCCATTTAATTATTTTTTCCGGGACCAGAGTTCAAACTCATGGCCTTGTACTTGCCAGGCAGGCACTTGTGCCACGGAGCTATCTCCCCAGCCCCAAGGGTTCCATATTTTTAGAAACACCAAATCTACATGGAGTTCAGACATTGCTAAATACCCACCATCTAGGCGGCAACAATGACCCCAGGGGCCACGTCCGTCTCCTTTATGTTGCATTCAGGCTATGTGCCCCAGGCTGGGTTTAGCACTCATACCTATAATCCCAGTGGTTCATGAGTTAATCACAAACTCCAGAACTCTGCCCCATGACTGCATGAGGCTGTGCGGGGACAACTAGACACAAACATTGCACGTATTGATCTCCAAATCCTGCAAAGGGTGATGAGAAAGCAGAAGGCTCGGTTGCCTTCTCTTTCTAAAAAGCTATTTATTCACCTTTGATTACCGGCTATAGTTTAGGCTTCTATGTTACTGCTTTGTACATTTTATTGAGTGTCTGGGAAGGAAGCACCACAATCCGACATATAATGTATAAAAGCTTAAGTCAGCACAGAAGCAAATCTCTGATGGAAGGAGGAAGGAGAAGGAAAGGAAAGTGAACAGAATTAAGATGTGTTACAAGTGCCTGCCTGGCAAGTGCAAGGTGCTGAGTTTGATTCCTGGTTCTGCAAAAAAAATAAATAAATAAAAATAAATAAATAAATGAATGAATGAAATGTGTTATGAGCTTTTTTTTTTGGCTTTTTGAGACAGGGTCTTGCTATGCAGATCAGGCTGGCCTTGAGCTGACTTTTGTAGCCTATGCTGGTCTTGAACTTGCACTGACCCTCCTGTCTCAAGTGCTGGGAATGTTTTTTTACTTCTTATATAGTATATATTTTGTTATTTTGTACTAATACATCCTCATATTACAAAGACAATTTAGTGGGAGACTCTTTTGATATTTGAATCATCTAAACACATAGCTATGTATTTTAAAAGTGTTTGGATAATAACAACAACAACAAAAAAAACAAGTTAAAACAGGGGCTGGGGAGATAGCTCTGTAGCACAAGTGCCTGCCTGGCAAGTGCAAGGTCATGAGTTTGAACCCTGGTCCTGCACCAAAAAAAAAAAAAAAAAAAAAAAAAAAAAAAAAAAAAAAATTGGGGCCGGCGAGATGGTTCAGTGGTCTAAAGCACCTGCTTAGGAGGGCTCAGGCAACTGCGGGGACTGCAGTTCGATCCCTGGTACCACATGCTGCGCCAGCGCCACCACCAGGGCAGGCTGAGCCAGCCACAAAATGAATAAATAAAGAAACAAACAAACACAACAAGCAAACAAATAAATAAATAAATAAAATTAAAAAAAAAAACAATAACAAACAGTGATGGAGTCTGGGTGCAGTGGTGGCACATGCCTGTAATCCCAACACTTGGGAGGCCAGAAACAGGAGGATCGCTATGAGTCTGAGCTGCATAGTGAGACCCCATACAAAAAAAAAAAAAAAAAAAAGACAAAAAAATTTGCCCTTTTTTTCAGGGGGACACTGAAATGGACCTAATTCAGTCTTCTTTTTTTTGGTACTGGGGATCGAACTCAGGACCTTGTGCTTGCCAGGCAGGCACTTATGCCACTGAGATATCTCTCCAGCCCTTTTTGTTTTTGTTTTGGTGGGCAAGGGTGGAGCAGCATGTAGTGCTAGGGATGAACTTTCCCTGTGTCTGCCTAAGCTTGCCTAGCAGGTGCTTTGGACTGCTGAGCTATCTCACGAACCCTCAGTCTTCCTTTTAAAAGTCTCTAAAGACAAAAAGCAGCTTAAAGCCTAAGATGATTAAAAAAAAATTATTTACTAAACTATTGGTTCCTAGCACTGTTTTCTCTATTTTGATTCGTGTTCTTCTTGTTTCTTCTCTTGCTCTTTTCACTTTCATATTTAGTACTTGACTGTGGTCTGGGAGCATCATTTTTGTCACATTCTTCATCTTTATCAAATTTGTTTTCTTGTCCTGAAACTATGCATTTCCTTCAACAGGCCCAGGCTGGGTACCCTTGGAAATAGTGATAAAATTCAACAGGCTCAACCACCTAACAACGCACTTTAGTGTAATAGTGAAGCATTGAAATAAATCTAAGGCAGAACTCATAGAAATCAGTGAACATAAAACTAAGATCAGAAGATCTCCAAACTCCTCCTTGAAGCGATTGATGGGCATAAAAGTGATGTAAAAACAGATCTGATTTTAGCAAAGGCTTCCCAACAGATATAACCCTTGACGACATCAAAGAATGGCTAAAAGATAAAGGTCAAGTACTAAATATCCAGATAAAAAGAACATTGCACAAAGCATTTAAGGGGGGACTGGGGAGACAGCTCAGTGGAATAAGTACTTGTCTGGCAAACGCAAGGGCCTAAGTTCAATTCCCAGTCCTGAAAAAAAAAAACAAAAAAAAGAAAACAGCATTTAAGGGATCAATATTTGCTATGCCTGACAGCAGAGAGGTTTGTAGAAATTCTAGGCAGGAAGTAGAAACACACAGACTTGCTAATACTTTTTAATGAAGATTATTTTGCAAAGAAAATGAAGAAAGAAAGAAAATTAAAGTGGAAGCTAAATTGAGAGCTAAACAAGAGCAAGAAGAGGGCCGGCCAAATAGCTCAGTGGAGCTGGGCATGGTGGCGCATGCCTGTAATCCCAGCACTTCGGAGGCTGAAGCAGGAGGATCAGTGTGAGTTTGAGACCAGCCAGGGCTACAAAAGTGAGCTCAAGGCCAGCTTCAACTGCATAGTGAGACCCTTTCTCAAAAAGACAAAAAAAAAAAAAAAAAAGCTCAGTGGATTAAAGTGCCTGCAAACAGGCACAGTGGCCTGGGGGTTCAATCCCCAGGCCTGCTGTGTGCCCCCTTCGTCCCCCACCATTGCAATTGAGAGTGGGCGTGGTGGCAGAAGTCTAATTCCAGCTCTTGGGAGGCTGTAGACAGGCAGATGGATTACCAGGATCCATCTAGTGATCGGACTACTAGTCCAATCTAGTAGTGAGACCCTGAACACCAAAAAAAAAAAAAAAAAAAAAAAAAAAAATCAAGAAAAAAGAGAGGGGCTGGGGAGATAGCTCAGTAGAGTAAGTGTGGCAGCTTGAATGTCAGCTCAGTTGTTTAAGCACCTGCATGGGCAAACCCAGTGTAGCGCTGGGGATCGCCTTTTGATTTCCAGCTCTACATGAAACACCAGACAGGACCTGAAGTGTGCCTGAGCAAACCAAAAAAAATCCTTCTCAGTAGAGTAAGTGCCTGCCTGGCAAGCACAAGGTCCTGAGTTCAATCCCCAATAGTGCAATAAATAAATAAATAAGAAGAGGAAGAACAAAGATAGAATCTAGCAGAAGATGATGAAATGAACTGTGTGACCGTTCTTGTTGGCCCAGTCTGCTCCTGGAGCTCGGATCTATTTAACTGAAGTTGCACATATGGTCATCCACATAAACAGTCATTGCTGAAGTTTTAATTACAGTTAGTATCTTCTGCACATTATGCCAATGAAGAACTAATTGTGGAAGCAAGCATCACAGAGGTGCTCCTACATTAGCAAATGTCTCACATATAGATACTACTCACAGTTAAGAGGAAAAAAAAATGTTTAAGATGGAGATGGGGTCTCACTATGCAGTTCAAGCTGGCCCCAAACTTGTAGAGAGCCTCTTGACCACTGGGATGACAGGTATGTACCATTACACCAGGCTAAAACTTTCTGAAAGGCTAAAAATAAGCCAGATGTGGATGTGAGTGCCTCTAAACCCCGAAGTAAGAAGGCTGAGGCAGGAGAATCACTTTGAATTCTGGGTCAGCCTGGACTATATAGTAGGTGGGATAAACAAATAAGCTAAACTCAACTATGGCTGTCCAAGTCTACTGTCTTTAACAATGACCTGAAATTTCTCACATCAAGACAATTTGTCAAGGCCGGGGAGATAGTTCAGGGGCACAATTGCCTGGCTGGCAAATGTAAGGTCCTGAGTTCGATTCCTGGTTCTGCAATGTGTCAAAGAAGATACAGTGGATATTTGCACTGCCATAGCTCTGTCTGTATTTCATCATTATGTGACACTAACAATGTTTTGATTTGCAGTCACATATGCTCAGCGGCATCCGTAGAAGCTAAGAGAAATAATGCTTGGGTTACTGCGGAAACTGAACTGGCAGATCCTATAATCTTTTTCTGTTTTTTTTTTTTTCAGTACCAGGGATTGAACTCAGGACTCTGCGCTTGCCAGGCAGGCACTTATTCTACTGAGCTATCTTCCCATCTCCCCGCCCTCATTTTCTGTTTTTTTGAGACAAGGTCTCACTATGCAATTCAGGCTGGCCTTGGGCTCTCTGTGCAGTCCAAACTGGCTTCCTGTGTCAGCCTCCTGAGTGCTGGGATTGCAGCACCACCACCGCTTCAGGCCAGACCTTTTGTTCTTATTTTAATTTAAATCAAGACAGTTCCTGCCCTAAAGAGAAGACTGTACTCTTAAAGGAAGGGGAACAATAGTCAGAGAACCTGCAGAATATATTAAGGTTAAGCTTCATAAAACAATCCTGTTCATTCAGAGAAGTAAAAAGGGAACTGGTGAAGAAGGTGGAAAGGGAATTTGTTTTCCTTTCAACCCAGAAGCAAAAAAGCAAGCAGAGGAGAAAGCTCAGTGGCTCTAGAATTTGCTCTCCTTCATGTAAGATGAGGCTTCCACATATTTTTGCCTTTTTTCTTCCTAGGAGATAAGAGGAAGCTTGGGAGAAATTGTACACACGAAAGATAAAAGCACGAGCTAAAATGTTTACCCATTTTTTTTCACATCTAAATAATCTGGCTCCAGATTTGTTATCATGATGGTTTGGGGATATTTACCGTAAACCTTTAATTATTTTTTGGAGATAAGAACAAATCTAACCGTGGAGGTATGCAAGTTCCTCACAGTCAGTCTGTGCTGGAACAAGTCTGTTGAGTTCTGCAGGTCAGACCTTGATAAGGCCATGGAAAAATCAAGGTGGGGCACAGGCAAGGATTTGGGAAAGCCAGGGAAGAATCTTAAAGTTAAGACTTTTGGACTGGTTGAAAGAACCAGCAAAAAAGAGAAGTGTAGTTTAGACGCTGTCTTCAGATACTTGAAGACAAGAAAATGTAATACATTTTTTGTGGGTGATGCCAATCTTGGAACTATGGGGGAGAATGTTAGTTGACTAGGAAACATTTGGTTGAGTAAAGCATCTATTCAAAACTGAGAGACCTAAGAGTCGACCAACCAACAAAACAAACAGCCAAAAGATGGTGGGTGGCAGGGCACGGCTGATGGTGGCTGCAGGGGCACATTCCAGAGGACACAGCCAAGCTCACCAGAGGGGCTTCTGCCACCTTCCTACTAGGGCAACAGTCTACAGTAATAGAGATCATCTTGGAGCCCTCATTCACTATTTATAGATTAGGAAGTTGAAAGTTAGCAAAATTAATGAAGAATTTACAAGAACCACTTGACTAGTAAATTGGCATGGTTAGAATTCTTATCCAAATTGGTCAACCTCTATGTTCTGAGTCACTAAGCATCAGGGACACGAGAATCGTTTATCAACAGTGCAGGACCCTGCAGAGTTTCTCAAAAACAATGCTGAATTTAGAGAATAAACCTACTTTCCTTGTCTAGACCTACACCTAGAATGGAATGAAAAGGCAAAAACAAAATCCAGAAAAGTCCTCAGTGCAAATGGGCTTGGTAGCACTGGTCTAAACTCAGAATGATCAAGGAGAGCCAAGCAAGCTTGGGGCCTCCTAGGTCTCTCTCTTACCTCCAGCTCCTTGCTGGTGTGGCCAATGCCGAGGAACAGTTAGCAACGCTGCCCTCCTCCTGATGGGCAGTGCAGGCTCCAAGGTCAGTGTGCTGCCTATGTTCTATTTCTGAGGCTGGTTTTCACAACTCTTCTGTTGGAGTCTCAGCAAGATGATGGCAGAAGCACTAACTGCTAGGTAAGGACACTAAATCAACTCCCATCTAGCACATGGTTGAGAGAAACAAAAATTAAGGTGAGGGGTTTTTTTTTTTCTTTTTGAGAAAAGGTCTTGCTATGTAGTTTAAGCTGGCCTTGAGCTCACTTTTGCAGCGCAGGCTGGTCTCAAACTTGCACCGATCCTTCTGCCTTAGCCTCCCAAGTGCTGGGATTACAGGAATGTGCTACCACATCCAACTGGTGAGGGAAAATTTTTAACCAGTCTTTTTTTTTTTTGTCTTTTTGAGGTGGGGTCTTGCTATGCAGTTCAGGCTGGCCTTGAGCTCACTTTTGTAGTCCAGGCTGGTCTCAAACTCACACCAATCCTCCTGCCTCAGCCTCCCAAGTGCTGGGATCACAGGTGTGCACCACCACATCTGGCTCTTAAGCAGTTTTTTTTTAAACAGGTATGTAAGTGTAGGGTATGAGCCAGTCTTTGCGAAAATTGTGATGTTCTGTTTTAGTGGACATCTCTTGGTGACTGAAGTTTTTGCCGCTCTGTGGACTTTGACCTGAATCACCGTACCATAATTCTGATATGCCTGGACCTTTGACCCCTTTGAAGTCCCTGAGCAGTTGATGGTGTTGAAAAAGCCATGGAATGCAGCAGAAATAACTCTAATGGTGACTTCTAAAGGTGACTTCTGTATGCAATTTCCTACTTTGGGAGGATCACAATTTTTGAGGCTGGCCTGGCAAATTAGTAAGACCCTGTCCCAAATCAATCAACCAGCCAACTAGTCAGTAACAAAAAGGGGTAAAGATATAGCTTAGTGAGAGGTTATGATTTCAGTCCTCAATACTGTGTGAAAAACAAAAACAAGCAAACACACACACATATCAAAAAAAAGAAAGGAAGAAAGGAAGGAAGGAAGGAAGGAAGGAAGGAAGGAAGGAAGGAAGGAAAGGAAAGGAAAGGAAAAGAAAGGAAAGGAAAGGGCTGGCAGATACAGCTCAGGTACAACTGCCTGCCTGGCAAGCGCAAGATCCTAAGTTCAGTTTCCAGTATGAAAAAAGAAAAGAAAAAAAGACAAACAAACCAAAACAATAGGAAAAATATGCTGTACATGCAAAAGTGATGAATTCCAGAAATGCTCAGTGTGCATCAAGAGCCCAGCAACACGGGAAGAATTCTGTATGTGTAGCTTGATCAAAGGAGAAGCCACCAGACCGCAGGGACAGCAGGCTTCGTCAGGCTGCTATGCGGATTTCTTACCCGCATCACTGTCACATGGGTGCTTAGAAGCTGGTCACAGACCAGTGCTGCATAAAGAAGGAGCAGCACCGCACAGCAAGGGTCGGCCCAGGGCTGGCAGCTGAGGACCGGAAGCTCTGTGCACAGCACCCCAGAATCTCAGGCTAAGCAGCCCTGGGGGACTCAGGGCTCTGTCTAAGGAAGGGGAGATAATTTCTGGTAGAAGAGCACAGTATCCTTTCAGTCACATTTTTGGCTGGCATTGGTGATGTATTAAGTCATACATCAAATTGCTGTTTATCATCCAAATGCCAAAGCCACGTCCAGCTTCACAGATTTTATGAAAATGCGTCACAGAAAAGATTGAAAAGAGAACTAAATTATGTACTAGCAAACATGAAGTCACTCTGAATATAAAATATTTCTGTCAACTGAAATACAAGAGTGGGGGCTTGCCAGATAGCTCAATTGGTTAAAACACATGATGCAGCAAAGTCTCTCAGGTGCCAGGGGCTGCAGTTCGATCCCTAACCCCACATGGAACATGAGACCTGCCTTTATGGCAGCCTCAGCCAGCCAAAAAAAATAAAAATAAAAAATAAAAAAAATAAATAAATCACAAGAGCAACATAATTCTATTTCCAAGGCCACTCCCACAAAATTAGTTATCAAAATGTCAGAGCGAGCCAAGTGTAGTGGTAGACGTTTAGCACTCAGGAGGCTGAGGCAGGAAGAAGCCAGCCTGGACTACATAGTGAAACCCTGTCTCAAGCAAAACAAAATAAAACAATCTCACTCTACTATGACCAAAGCATTTTACCACAACAATATATGCACACTCATGTTTATGGCAGTTTTTAATGGCTAAATCTTAGACACAGCCCAAATGCCCACCAGCTGATGAAAGGATAAAGACATGCATTTTTTTTTGCACACAATGGAGTATTACTCTGTCGTAAAGAAGGATAAACTTGAGACATTTCTAAGTAAATGAATGCATCTTTTTTTTTTTTGTCTTTTTGAGACAGGGTCTCGCTATGCAGTTCAGGCTGGCCTTGAGCTCACTTTTGTAGCCCAGGCTAGTCTCAAACTCACACAATCCTTCTGTCTCAGCCTCCCAAGTGCTGGGATTACAGGTATGCGCCACCACTCCCAGCTCGTAAATGAATGTATCTTGAGACCATACTCTCAAGTGAAATAATTGGGCATATGTTTAAATATTCCATTGTTTCCTTGGTATGAGAAACCAAGATGGCAAATAATGACCAGAATGTATAATATATATTGGGAAATGGGAAGAAAGTGATCAGATTGGAAGGGAAACAAGAGAGGAAGAAGGAGAAAGGAAGAAAGGAAGGGAAAGAAGAATAAAAGGAAAAACATGGAAACAAAGTTTTTGTAAATAAGGAGGGGATGAAGGTTTGAAGGGAGGGGATTGGAATGGGGGAAAAGAAGATTCAAGATATATCATGTCCAGGTTCAAATTCCCTGTGATGAATGTGATCCTTGTGTATATCTAAAAATGTACCAATAAAATTAATTGAAAAAATAAAAATAAAGTTAAAAAAGAAAGCACATGAATTTTTACACTCTTGTTTTTGCACAAGATGAATCACTGGAGATCTCCCTTGCCCCTGTTTCTGTCTTTCTCTTTTTGTGGTATTAGGGATTGAGCCTGGGACCTTCTCATTAAGTTATGTTACATTCCCTGTCCTTTCCTGATGCTTTCATTTTTTTGTTATTGTTGATTTTGTGACTGGGTCTAAGGAAATTGCCCACTTTAGGTCTGAACTTTCTATCCTGCTGTTGTACCCTCAGTAGTCAGATCACAGGACAGAGCACCTCTACCCCAGCTAAACAACCGTGCTTGGAAAGGCTTTTTCTCTGGTACTGGGTACCTTAGACTCAAGAGCTGCCACCCACCCATCTTACAGAAGGACTCGTGTTTATCATATGTTCTTGATCTTCAAATATTTCCTTTCCATCATTTTCAGATACAAAATTTAACAGCTGGCAGTTCATTTCTTTCACTTGTCTCAAAACATTTAACTATTTATTTTATTTATTTTTCTTTTTGAGACAGGGTCTCACTATACAGTTCAGGCTGGCCTTGAGTTCACTTTTGTAGCCCAGGCTGGTCTCGAACTCGCACTGATCCTCATGCCTCAGCCTCCCAACACGTAACCATTTTAATAGATTTTTTTAAATCTAAAAATTAGAAAAATAACTTATGTTTTATAATTGAATTTTATAGTTTAATATTATCAGACAGTTTTAGAAGAGGCTTTTCTCATGGGGAGAATTTATTTCTAAAAAGTTATATGAGCTGGGCATAGTGGTGCGTGCCTGTAATCCCAGCGCTTGGGAGGCTGAGGCAAGATCACTGAGGGTTTCAGGTTAGCCAGGGCTAGTGAATTCAAGGCAAGTCTGGACTATATATCTTGTCTGAAAGAAAGAAAGAAAGAAAGAAAGAAAGAAAGAAAGAAAGAAAGAAAGAAAGACAGACAGACAGACAGAAAGAAAGACAGACAGAAAGAAAGATTGTATGTAATGGTAAGATAATGTACATGATTTTAAGTATTACTATTTTGTATAATTTGGGTGAATTTTACTGATGTAGCACCATCTCCTAAAATTATGCTGATTATTTTGTCAGGAATAAATCCATATTGAATAGAAAGTACTGGCTATTAGTATTTGAAAAAAAAACTATGAGACTATACATATCATTAATCATTACGAAATATTCTATTGTGGTAGACTAGTAATAACAAGAAATGAAAATCTTTTTAAAAAATATCTTCAAGGAGATTTAAAGAATTTTTTTTTCACAATTGGAACAAAAATACAGACCAAGGTCTGGAACAAAATCTTTTTTTTTTCAGAACCAGGGATTGAACTCATGCCCTTGCACTTGCAAGGAGATACTGAGCTATCTCCTTAGCCCCGGAACAAAATCTTACCAATTAAAAACATTTTGCAAGGCCCGCAAGACAGCTCAGTAGAACAAGCACTTACCTGGGCCGGTGAGATGGCTCAGTAGTCTAAAGCGCCTGCTTAGGCAAAATTAGGCAACCACAAGGACTGTGGTTTGCTCCCCAGCACCACACGCTGTGCCAGCCCCACCCCCAGGGCAGGTTGAGCCAGCCATAAAAAAAAGAAGAAAAAGCGCTTGCCTGGCAAACTCAAGGTCCTGAGTTCTATACCCAGTACTGCAAATAAAAAAAAAGAAAAAAAAAATTGCAAACAGGGCAAGCCACTCACACTTGTAATCTAGTACTCTGAAGGCTGAATCAGAAGGATTACTGGTTCAAAGTCAGCCTGGGAAACAATGAAGACCCTGTCTTAAACAAAAGGAAGAGTTGGAGAGGCCACTTAGTGAGAGGGCTCAATTTCCTGTCTGGGGGAATTTTTTTTTTTTTTTCCAAATGAAGTTAGAACCTCCTTCAACAAAAAGATACATTCCGGCCTTTATTCCTACCACAGGAAAGAATCTGAATTTAGCAGTCTTTCTATTTGACTTGACAGTAGCAAAATCTTGTTGCCTTTTTTCTCCCCTAAGAAATATTTTATTCAAATATGTGAGTGAAGCTGACTTGTGTAACCACCCAGCCCTCAGGGATTTCTTTCCCTCTAAAGTGTCCCACCCTAGTGAGTCACATTTCATAAAATGTAACATCTGGGAAAAAAGCATAAACAGTGAAGGGCCCCAAACAGCTGTGGATCTTTAGAAGAAACAGTCTCCACTTTCCAGTTAGTTCTTCAGAGTTCAGAGCCATAGCCTTTTACTTTTCTTCTTTATCTTGAAGCAGAGGCAGCAAAAACCAAAGGAGCCTGGTTGAATGGTAAAATATATGGACCATATTTAAAGGCTTCGTAGAAGTTTTTAAATGCTTAGCTGAGGGCAAGAACCACATATCTATATCTATATCTATATATATTTTTTGACATAGTGTCTCTTTACATAGTTCAGGCTGGTTTGAATTTCCTATGTAGCAGAGGGTTGGCCTTGCACTGCCTCAGCCTCCCAAGTGCTGGGATTACAGGCCTGTGCCACCATGCCCAGCCTCAAGAAGCACTTCTGAAACCACTTAACAATATTATTGCGTAAATTTTTCTCTGGACACAAATGTTATGGTTTAGTTCCTGACCAGGCACTTGGCAGGAAGTCAATAACAAACCACAGCTTTTTCAAGATTCTCCTTTTAGGATAGTTTCATACATTTTTCCTGATCATCACAATTTTTCTCAAAGGCAAAATCTCAATCCCATCTTCATCTCAGAGCCTGACTCTTCAAAAGTTGTTGATGCCCCAGAAATCTCTTGCTCAGAGAAGAGATTCCAACGGGGAACAGTTGTACTGACAGCAGTCAAAGCTATCTTGCCTTAAAAATACCTAATTCACTTCACTTGCTATATTACTTAATTTTTCATTTCTGAGACAAAATATGCAACCACCACCAAAGTTAAAAGAATTTTTTTTTGTCTTTGTGAGACAGGGTCTTGCTATGTAGTTCAGGCTGACCTTGAACTCACTTTTGTAGCCCAGGCTGGTCTCGAACTTACAGCAATCCTCTTGCCTCAGCCTCCCAAGTGCTGGGATCACAGGCATGGGCCACCATGCCCGGCCTTGAAGTTAAAAGATTAAAGGATTAGTGGGCTGGCTATAAGGCAGGGTGATAGGACAAGGGCATTTCGGAGGAGAAAGAGGCCAAGGCAAGCAGTAGGCAGCAAAGCAAGTAACGGTCCTTAACAGCTATTTCACCTTCCATTATCCTCTATCTAGGCTATCAGTATCACACATAGCTAAGGTAGATAGAAATATTGTAAGCAGTCAGACAAGGCAGGGCCTTCGAGATGGTAGTGCAAAATAAAACTGTGGCTGGAGCCCAATTTACTAAAGGCCAAGCTTCAAGAAAAAGAAGAAATACTCAGCCACGTACTTGCTCTAGGGATAAACAGCAGCGAATAACATTCTAAGTAGGCATCAATCACTGGGGTGGAGGGTCAAACCTCCTTCACCCAGCCTTTCCAGGGAAGTCTTAGCCTACCCATGTGCCCTTGCCATGTGACCTGCTTGCCCATTTGATCCTCATTTAATCAATCGGGCTGTGCTCTTGTGATCTTACTGATTGACCATCATTTGTCTCAACTCACAGCAATCCTATAATTTGCCATTGGATCAATACTACTGAAGTGGCTATACCTGCAAACTTACTGATTAGTTATAGTTCTGGACCACCTTAAGCCCACCTCACCTCCTGGCTTTGCTCAATAGAATACCCTTGAGAGGCGGGGTAGCAAGTGACCCATGTGCCAGGCTCCTTAAGTCCCTCTCAGAGAAGCTTTCTTTCTGTCAATAAATTTTTCCTCTTCTTAGCCTCTGTTGTTCCTAGAATTCATTCCTTGATTTTAGAGAACACAAACTCGTCCTTTTGGACATCTAGCAGGTTGGGAGTTTATTTCTCTATCTCACCAACCCAGGCGGTGCCAGAATGGCCACTGAAGTGAGGGACTAATCAACCAGCCTGAATCCCAGCACCACAAGCTCCACCTAGGCGCAGCCACCTCTGAACCACGAATGCTACGACCACAGAAGCTGTGGGGCATGGCTAGACACAAGCCACAACCATGAACTACATTAAAATTAAGAAAGTTCTGGGCCACAAGGACCACTGCAGGACAGGGAGAGGCAGAGCTTAGCAAGAGAGCTAGCAGGCTCCGAATGCAGCGACGCCAAACTCCACCAAGCCTTTGGTTTCCTTTCTTTGTTTTGGTACCTGAAATCGAACTCTGAACCTGTGCCTCTGAGCTACCTTCCAAGCCCTTCCACCTACCATGTAGCCAGATAGGGACCAAAGCAGCGGGGAAGGAAAGAGAGAACACTGACTGTTCAGGTCCAAACATGGACAAAATCACTAGAACAGGGGTGGTGAGTTTCAACCCTACAGGTTTCAGCACCAGCCCCCGATCTAGTTCCTCAAAATGGATTTGGCGGGCCAGCGTTACCATGGATATAACATTGGCCATTCAGGCTTGAGCAGTGAGAGAGGGAGGAGTCCCGGCCCCAGGGTGTGTGGTCTCAGCTCTTCCTAAGGTGTGAGCAGCTCCCAGGGGGGCTGGG
>PVKN010011559.1:0-21531 GCA_004027915.1 Capromys pilorides | reverse complement strand
ATTTTGGTGTAAGATTTTCCTCTTGTTTTCACTTTTGCTCTCCCACCCCGATTTTTTTCCTCAATTATAATGCTTTATCCTTCTCAATATTCACACAATTTGAACAACGTACTACCCACCCAGCTTTAAACATGACTTTCTTTATGATTACAAATGCTAATAAAACTCTTCTGATAATGTGTTTTGTTTGCATTCATAGTGGCAATGTAATGTATTGTAAAGCAGTAAAGAAAAAAGTTAAGACATGTTGTAGTCATGAATTATAAGTGCAGTAATTTATAGGGAGCATTTCAGAAACTACCATTGTCCATTAAATGAAACCACTGTATTACCATATCATAGCATGCTGTTCTAATCACTTTGCTCCAAATACTAGCTTTTGAATGAAACATGGTTGTATTTTTTATACAAAATCTGAAATCGTATAATTGAATGGCTTGGCAGAATAGGTAAATGAATGTAGCAACATGCATTCAAATATGTCTCTTTGGTTTGTAATGAGCTGATTGAAGTTCACAGTTGTGAACTTGCCATTTTGTTTCCTGATTTTACATTCTGGACCCGGACAAAAGTGCCATGGCGCTTTTTTTTGTATTAACAGAAAAAGGAAGAAAAAAATTGTTGATAGAAATCAGAAAGCCTTTTTAGGGATCTCTATTGGACCCAATACAGTATTTGAATGGTCTATAGTTGTCTGTCTATAAAATAAACAATTTTTAATATTTTTTGTAAAATAAAGATTCCCAGTATGACTATTTCTATTTAATTTTAGAATTATTAGCAACCTCTGTTGGAGCTGAAAGAACCACATGTGTGTGCTCACACTCATGTGCAAGAGATCGTTGGTGTCTATGCATATTTCTTTCACAGCATTTATCTTAGTAATTATACTTGTTGATTTGCATATCTGATTTTCCCTCTGGACACCAAGCTCCTTGAAATTGGAGCTTATTGATGATCCATCCGTTAGCCCCAAAACCCAGCAAAGGGCCTCATAATCAATACATGTTTAATCACCAAATGAGCCACGGAATGTTAAACCAAATGGGTGCCAGAGCACTTTTCAACATGTACAGAAGGCAGATTTAGATTTGGAGCTAAACAAACTTCACTTCAAATTCTTAATAAGAAATTGTGAAAATTCCCTGTGGAAGTCATTTAAAAATTGAAGTGTATGGGGCCGGCGAGATGGTTCAGTGGTCTAAAGCGCCTGCTTGGGAGGGCTCAGGCAACTGCGGGGACTGCGGTTCGATCCCCGGCACCACATGCTGTGCCAGCGCCGCCGCCAGGGCAGGCTGAGCCAGCCACAAAATGAATAAAGAAACAAACAAACACAACAAGCAAACAAATAAATAAATAAATAAAATTTTAAAATAAATAAATAAAAATAAAAAAATAAAAATTGAAGTGTCTCAGGACAGTTCTAGATATTGAAGATAGTGGACCGCCCTCCATTATACATTTTCTCAGAAAAGAGAAACCATCTTTTTTTGCACCCTATGTGGTAGGAGATAGAGTTTGAAATCTCATAATAGCGTGGTAAGAGCTAGCATGCATTCACAAAATCTTGTAGGTAGGGCACAAGAGAAGATTCTGGGATCCTGGAAATGGATCTGTTGGCTGCTAGTGGTGATTACAGAGCTGTATGCAGTTATCAAAGCTCACATGAATGTACACACACAGTGGTTGCATTTTATTGTATGTAAACTGTTATCGAAAGGTAAAAACTGGTGTTGGGAAGATAGCTCAGCAGCATAAGCACCTGCCTGGCAAGCACAAGGTGTCCTGAGTTTGATCTGTGGTACAAAAAAAGGCAGAAACTGTTCAAAGGGAAGGAATAACTGGGATGAAGGAAAGGAGAAAAACAAGGAAAGAAGGAAAAAATTATACACACATACACACACACACACACACACACACACACACACACAGTATAATTTAGATAATTGTCCTACTGGTCCGTTTAAAGGAACAGTAAATACTTAAATTATTTTTATTCTTTTTAATTTTTTCAACCAATTTTGCATGTTTATGTATGACAATCTATACTGCTAATTTGAAGACAACCATGTACATTATAACAACAATTGCTGAATTTTCATCGATTTTTTAAAAATTCTTTATCATTTTTAAAGGTGTTTTTAACTCTTTTTTTCTCTTTTAAAAAATAAAGTGAATGAGAATCATGAACTTTGGAACCTGGAACTTCACATCCTGATGGAGTATTACCAGTATAGCAATCTCGAGCAAAACTCACATGTCTCAGCACCTCCTGCTCCTTTTCTTATCTGTAAGTTCTAGATCAGAATACCTACCTCACAGTGGCGGGGAGAGGGACAGACAATGCCTGGTGGTGCTAAGGCATCTGACATTTTCATCCCCATCCCATGAGTAGCTCTGAGTACAGAACTGGTCTTTCAATTAACTGAAGCTGTTCTGTTTTCGAGCCGTAAAAGTTAAGTTCAAACATTTGTGAAAGGTAAAAATGTTAACATCCATATGTTTGTTTAATGATAGCTCTTAGAGTCTTATTACCATTGCTGTCTTTTATATCACTATAGCGTACTAAATTCTCTAAGGGTTAAGTCTTTTCCAATTAGTTAGCTAGAACGATGTATGATATTTCTCCAGTCAGAAATGTACAAGGAAGTATCTGTAGTGTACATTCATTAAGAAAAAGTCATTCATTAAAGAATGATGGAAAAAATACTGGTGACACATTTATGATCCCTATCTTTTTTCTTTGTTTTCATTTTTATCTTTGAAACAAAATCTTTATCATGTATTAATTGAATAAATATTAATTTAGAAAATTCCTGCTGACCCAACCTTCTGTTCTGTGACTGAAGAAATCTTAAAAATAATTGTAAAGGATATCCAAAGGCTTGTGACACTTAGCATTTTAAAGGCATTTGAAATTATCAAAAATATGGCTAGAACTCATTCTTTCTTCTGTGAGAAAAGTAGAGATCTTCTATCTAAAAGTCACAGCAGAGGACTCCCTTTTCACTGCCTAGTATGTTCTGAGAACTGTGATAAGCACTTTGTACCATTTTGCTTAATTTATTACATACCATCATCTTCCTAGGTTAAAAAGGAAGTACTCCACTTTGTGGAGGGGGAAACAGCCTCTCAAAGAGATGAGGTGACAGCTCTGGGAGAGCCCTCTAGTCAGTACGGGAATCACACCTGTCGCTCTGGGCTGTCTACTCTGCCCCCCACCCCTGTGCTATATCCCACACCATCTGCTGCTTCTGAGGGAAGCAGGCAGCATTCTGCCTAACAGGTTCAGGCCAAGCTTCTCTGCCTGATATAAGCTCAGTTTTTGGGGTATCTTCTAGAGCTAAACCTTTGAAAAATTGCGTTATTACAAGAACTCTAACGGAGTCCTTGTGTTTAGAACCTCCTTCTTTTGTCCAAATTTCAGCAGGGTACTTTGAGTCCTAATGTCTTTGAGTTTATCTCTAGATTTGTACCTTTGGTTCATTTTCCATTCTGTTGCTTATGAGGTGATAAAAAGATAGAGTTGATCATATTCTCTCCTAAGAGCTACATTTTCTAGTCCAGCTCAGGAAGCACCTTACAAAGCAGACTCTTCGGACTTCTTGGTATCATCAAATCTCCTACCAAGATTCTTCCCTCTGCCCCTCAGCAAATCCAAAGCCATCACCAAAATACACCCTACCCCACCCATTAGTCTAAGCCCAAGCACCTCGAGCCATTTACTGCTCTCTGAGTCTGTGTCTCTGTTATATTTTGCTCCACTAGATGAAAGTGACAAGGGTCAGGGAGATAGCTCAGTGGAATAAGTGTTTACCTGGCAAGCACAAGGTCCTGAATTTGATCCCTGGTACCACCACCAAAAAAAAAAAAAAAAAATTATCTTCCTTGTATAACTGGAATGTTAATCTAGTCGTGATGCCCTTCCTCAGGACCCCCACAGCTCTCACTCAGGGCTGGCTCACAGCACACCCCTCCCCAGGTATATCACCATGAACCCTTTCTCTCCACATCTCTCACTTAAGAGACTTAGAGCTGCTTGAGATCAGACAGCATTATGTTGTATTTGTTATTCACCTTGAGTGTCTAGCGCAAGGCTGGCATTTACAGGTGTTTACTAAATATTATAAATGGCCCAGCTTGTGAAATTTGGTCTCAAAATCTAATAAGGAAAAGTAGATTTTGAGCCCTTTTTCTTGGTTTTCTCAAGAGTCACCTTAGATAAATGAATTTATCTCCCATCCTGGGAACTTCCAAGGTTTATTCACGGTTTATATGCTGTAAAGAAAGGTCAGAGAGAACTTTAGCTAACCATCCGTGCCCTGGAAGTGAGGTCAGGACAAACATATTGTAGGGAGAAGAGCAAAGGCTCTGGTGTGAGCAGTTATTAAATGTACGTATTACTATTTCTCCCCAAGAGCCAGTCTAGGGGCTGGGTGGTCACAGGCAGATGTTTAAGTGAGGAGGTGGGCTTTCTGCTCTGCTATCCTTCCTATCCCTCCTACCTCCTCTAGCAAGACCCCATGCCCAGAAGTGATAGGCAGGCTGGAGGCGTATGTTGCTGTTCATAGTTTTTCAAAAGTAATGTTTTTATTTACATAATAGTCAACAAAAAATAATTTATCCATTCAGTCATTCACTCATTTATGCTGGGAATTGAACCCAGGGCCTACCGTTTGTTAAGCATGTGCTTACTACTGAGCTATATCCCCAGCCAAAAAGGCATAATTTTTGTAGAACATTCCAAGAATGTTAAAATGAAAAAATCATTTTTACATATTGTAGAATCCATTTCTACATTTAAATATGATTTTTTGTGTTAAATACCTTTCTAGACAGAGTCTACTTTTCATGAGTATACTAATTATTTTGATAGCTTGTAATTTACTGTGATCATTCTGTTATCATAAATTTAGATTGTTTCGAATATTGCAGTTATGAACAAAAGAGTACTTAGAACAGTTTTTCTAATCTATAAGGCACTGCCTAAACCATAGAAGACACAAAAATAAAGATCACTGAGAGTTTTGTAACCTAGAAATAATCACTGTTAATATTTTATCTTAGCCGGGTGTGGTGGCTCACACCTGTAATCCCAGCACTTTGGAGGCTGAGGCAGGAGGATCAGTGTGAGTTTGAGACAGCCAAGGCTACAAAAGTGAGCTCAAGACCAGCCTAAGCTGCAGAGTGAAGCCCTGTCTCAAAAAGACCAAAAAAAACCCAAAAAACCTTTTTCTTTTGATCTTTCTATGAATGTACATGACTACAAGCAATACATAGTGTGTGTACGTACTGCTTTTTTTCATCCTATACTGTTTCACGGATATTTTACCAAAACATTTCTGTTGCCTGGATTCAATATAATTTATTTAGCTGTTATCTTAGCCCATGTTCAGAGGGATGTGTGTGTGTATGTTGCTAAAAAATTATCATTAATAACATGGTACCTAAAATTAAGTCACAGAGCTTAATACAGACAAAAATAAAGTAAATGCATACATTTTCTGACCTTCATTTTAATTTTCTACTTTTAGTAGTTATTCATTACAAGGCAGTTTTCCTGCTGTCTTTTCGTACTCTGTGAGCTTACAAATTTATATCAGAGAAACTGATTTCTGCCAAGAGTTTTGGTGACTAGCATCCTCTTTCTGAAATTGAATTTTCAGTCTTTATTTTTAAATATTTATAATACAGTCGTATTTTAAGAGAGTTTTACCAAACCAGTTTTAGGCTTTTGTAATATAGACAGCTTCTCCTGATTTATTATAAAGGTATAATCACAAAGATTATTTGAGAAATCAAGATTTACTAAGGAGTAGGATTTTTATCAGTTACAGTGGAGTGACTAATGTGATCTAATGTCCCAACTTTGATTACCAGGTCAAGGATACCTCAGATTGCTTGGCTTTGAGTTCCCCTTTTCTGTTGAAAGGCACAGTTGAAGCCGTTCTGTCAGCAGCTATTAGATGGTTAGAGTACAGAGGCAAAGAACTTTCTACCTCGCTTCAGGACAGCCCTGCCATTCCTTCTCACCTTGTCTAAGTTGTATTCTTATTGCCTCTGTTAGGTCATTCCCAATGCTATTGTGTTTTATAAACAGATCTGGACCAAGGACCTACATTAGTCATTATTCAACTCTACTGAGTGCCTGACTAATGTTTAGGAAGTGAGTGAGTGAGTGAGTGAGTGAATGCATGCATGCTGTCAAGCATATAAAGAAGCCTAATTTCTGTTCCCTTTTCACAATTTAAAAAACCCTAATCATATGTACAGTACTTGTGTCAAACAGTGTACACTTCACTGATGTTGTTCCCTGAGAAAGCTTTTTCAGAGAATTGCCTACTGGTGTAGGAAGTCTCACAGACCTAGGTTCTACCCTAATTTATTTTGTGGTTGTATGACTTAAGCAAATTACTTAGGCTTTCTGTTCTCCAGTTTGTTCAGTTGTTACCTTGGGATATAATGACGCCTATTTAGAGCTACTATTAGGGTTTAATAGGTAAATACACATAAAGCTCCTGGTATGCACCTATTCCTAAATAAATTGTAGTCCCTACTGTTACTATTTTTATCTGTTTGGTGCATCACGAGCAACACAGTGAAGATGCTTAGAACTAGGGGGAACGTGACGTCATAGTTGAACATGTACACAACCTCTCCAGCAGGTATCTGTACTTCCTCTATGATTAATTTTTACAGAAACTTTTACTCCCTCACCCTGTCCCAGGGTTCCTATAAAATTACATAGGGTGGAGCTTTTCTTCAATGTAGGAGTGTCCGGTGGCCAAGACAAATTCCTTTGGCCAAGTAAAGCAAAGAGCAGGGCTGCATGCCTTACACAAGTCCCTACCTCACCATTTCTCACAACCTGCAGTTTCATTCCCAAAAATATTTGGGGAAAAGCATCTTGGTGAGAGAGTTACTCCATCACTAAAGGTAACTTGAGAGCAGGCCCGTTTCCTGTCTCTTTGTTGCCAACTCTCTAGTTGTAAGGTCTGCCTTGCACTCGAAGGAGGCTTTGAACATCAGCTGTCTGGAACAATCTCTAGCCTTATCACTTATTTTAATGTTCCTTGCACAGGGTCACTCTTGAATGTGGTGCTCTGGGCAGTCTCACCCCAGAGTGCTTCCCTTCCTTTATTTAACCTCTGACCTGTGAAAACAAGAGTTAATCAAGAGTTCTAAGGTAGCTAAGAGGAAGGGGAAGTGTTTGGTTACAAATTAAATATGAACAAGTCATAAGTCGTAAATCTCCGGTAATGCTACCAGTTGTGACTTAAGTTGCATATGGTACAGAGTGTTTGAGTTATAAATTCAAGTTCAGAGGTCTGTGATTACTTGAGGGTAGGTGCTAGGTTCATTTTCTTTTGGCCTCAAACTCTGCCTTCTAAAACATTACTTTTATTAGGCCAGCTACATTTATATCCTGCTTTTTTCTGCGTGCCTGCCTCTTTCCTTTCTTTACCTTGCCTACCTACCTGTGTTGATTGGTGTGCTACTCTGTGAATTGAAACAGAGCTGTTTCCCCGAAAGAAGTTAAGCATATGGAAAAAGTTGCCAAGGAAAGGCACTGAAGCATAGAGCGTAAATGGGTTTAAGAGACAGCCAGATACTTTTATAGAGAGATTTGCGATCGAATGATAGAACATTCAAGCAAAGATCTGTGGTGGAAATGAACTTAAACGAGTGCTATTTGTTGAAATCTGATGCTCTGTCTAATTCAGCATTTCCTTAATTGTCACCAGAAGTATGCATTTAATGTTTTATACTTTAAATCAAAAAGGACAATACAGTCTGTTAAAGAATCTTCAACAGTGGCTATATTTTTGTAGGTACATGCTTAAAATAGGCATTTAAGGGGCCGGCGAGATGGTTCAGTGGTCTAAAGCGCCTGCTTAGGAGGGCTCAGGCAACTGCAGGGACTGCAGTTCGATCCCCGGCACCACATGCTGCACCAGCGCCACCACCAGGGCAGGCTGAGCCAGCCACAAAATGAATAAATAAAGAAACAAACACAACAAGCAAACAAATAAATAAATAAATAAAATTTAAAAATAAAATAAAATAGGCATTTAAGGTAGCAAAGGCCTTGGGTTTTGACATGAAGCACTGGAAATTTCAAATATTCTCTTGCTATTAATCTGCATATTTAAGTTGAGCTACTCATGTATGTGTTTCCAAACACAATGTGAACTAATTTCTAAAGCTAAAAGAGTGGACACAATGGCTGGTGTCCCTGGAGCCAGCAAAGTAAGAAAACACTGGATTGCTGGGAGGCAGCCAAAGTTGAATTGCTCAGAATATTTCCAGCTGATGGACTGTTGGAAGCAAACTTTCATTTTATCAGGTCATTACAGTGAAAACCATAAGGTAAGATGATTACATCCTAATCTCAAGACTATTATTCCTGATCATATTATCCAACTAGCACTGCATTGAATAGAATAAGCAGGACTTCAAAATCATTTGGGTTTTGTGTTTGACCTTGCATTTAGTATTTGTGTCATGTTAGGAAAGTCAGTTCTTTGAGACTGTTTTCACATCTGTAAAATGGGATAGTTCATTCCATACAGTTGTTGTGAAGAATAAGGTTTCAAATCATCTAACTATTCCATAAATATTTTATTTTCCTTTTCCCATTAGCTTTCAATTTCTGTCCCTAAAATGAGCATAATAATATTAAATGGTGTCTCAGTGGGATAATTAATTTTGTTGTTTACTTTCTGAAATAGGACAAGGCTTCTTGTCATTTCTTGCCTTTGTGCTTTTTTTTTGTTAGTAGTGCTTCTCTTAGGCTGTGAAAGCTTTAGTAAAACGAGGCTTGGGTGGGTCCTCACTAACGCATTACATCCTAATACAGTAGTAATTTTGCCCAGATCATCTGAATGGGGAGAGCCTTGCAGGTCTGTGGATAAATGAGTATGCAGCCTCCTAAATTCTCTTAGGGAAATGATAAAAAGCCTCTGTCCTCACCCTCTCTGGGCTCAGTGGACAACACCGAGAATTAGGCTGCGTTGTCAGTGTGGGCACCATTACTCCCCAGGTCTCATGATACCAAAACTTCACCAGTGATAACAGAAAAGCGCCTCTGTGCTTTCCTTCCAACCAGTCTTCTTCAATCATAGAACTACTGGTACAGAAAAAGATAAATCTGCTCTCTAAAAGCAACAATTATAGAATTCCCATCAAAAGAGGAAGTCTTGTTTCCACAGTCAAATTTAAGTGTGTACTTGGGTAGATTTATATAAGTGCAGATGTTTTATGGGAATTTTTTGGTGTGTTTTCATATTGCAAATTAATATTTCTACTCATTCGTACATTATGTTTTCCTGCATAGGTATAATAGGTATCACAATGGGATGTTAATTATGGATATAAATCAGAGATTTTTCAGCTTAACTAGATACTATAATAAATTTACAACTGGAAATTAGCAGCTGCAAGCAAAGCAGAATACTCAAATTGGCCAAGGCTGGCTTTGATCTTCAAAGGGGGGTGTTTTTTTCTCTCACTTAGGTCCTTTTGACTTTTGATCTCATTAGCAGTAAGAGTGCAACATTATTAAGGCAAACAATGTGAACATTATTCCACGTGCAGCAGTAGATGCATCCTCACAGTCACAATGTGGGAGGAGATATTTTTTACTCCCATTTCCCAGATGAGGAAGAACAAGACTCAAGCCAACACTAATAGGATACAGCTGATACTGAAGCCCCGGGGGCTTTTCTAACTTGGCAGTTTGGAGGTTTTTCTCCTCTGTCTCCTGAGAGACACTACATCACGTCACTGCCGGAGGGCTGCTGACATTTTCCACCGGTGTCTCCTACCTCTTTACTTTGGAGCACCCCAAATGCCACACAGAGTACCAGGCATGTACTGGGAAGGTCTTTTAAAAGGTGCGATGTTGGGCCTGGAAACCATTAGAAATCTTCACTGCAGCTAAATGTGGTCAGCTTAGAAAGGCACAGTGTACTTTTCCCCTGGGGAGGCATGTGTACATCCTGGTGGTTTGAGAACTGTGGCTTTATGTCTACCTAATGGCAGGAGCACTTGCTGGCTTAGTGTAAAGGGGAGAAAGTACTGGTGACCATGCAATAGGAAAGAGAATTTTACTTCTTTCCTTCTTTATGTGGATAGATGGCAGGGGTGAAAAGTGTAGTAGTGAGAGGGAAATTTACGTTAGAATTTTGCCTTCAGGAAAGCAGGGCAAGTGGATTAGAGAAAGGAAGAGAAGGGGGAGTTTGGAGCAGATCCTGAAGAGAGCATTGGCTGATTTACTGAAAGATTAGGGGATGCTTGAGCAATTTGGAGGGCTCACTTGTGCTTAAAAAGCTGTTTGCAAATGAAAGTAGCCAGGCTGAGTTAGTGTGTTTTGCTGCAGCACTTGAGCCAAGAGCAAGAGTCATTGGTGGGGTTTTCTTGAGTTAGGGACTGGAGAAGAAACAAGAAATCTTAGGCTTGTTAAGCACACTTTAGTTTACTTTGACCATGGGCTGACTCTGTTCTAATTATTAGTCATAGACTCCAGCAGGACATTAGCAGGCTTGGTTTTTAAGCAGGAGTCATTTTCCTAAGCAAAATGCTGCCTGCCGAATTTGGACCCCCACCTCCCAACAGGATGTGGTTGGCTGTTACTCTTCAGCACTCCTGGTAGTGGCCTTAGCAGAATATAGAGATGAGTCGCATCTGGTGGGGAAATGGGTGACTTACTGAGTGTCTGGCATGTGCCAGGCACAGGTGAGAGTCATGCTTCTTGTTCTCATGTTGCTGCCAGTAGTGGCAAAGCATATCTTATCAACTGTGGTGAGTCTTAGCAGAGCAAGTCCAAGACACTTCCATCCTGGAAATAAAATGCATCTGTCTAAGACCCAAGAGTTTGCAGTAAAAAACTGAGAAAAATGTAGGATTTTTTGAAAAAGCAAATCTAAATTTTCGAAATAAAAACCTTATTTCAACAAAATTTAGCTTTTAATTCCAACAAGGCATTAGTTCTTTGGAAGAATAAATAATGGGTCAAATTGTTTTTTGAGGAGCGGGTTGTAATTTCTGATTTCATAACACTTTGTGTTTGACTTTCACAGCATAATCATAAAAGGAGTCACTTTTTCTAAAAGTATTGGAGGACTTCAGTTTCCCAAAGGCTTCTCTTCTCCTTTGATATTGAAATCATTTTCTTTTGATGTGGCTGTTGTGTCACTGCACTTGTTTTTCTTGGTATTCCTCTTTTTTGCTTGTTAACTGGGTTAGTGCTGCCAGGTCTTCATTTGATGGTGACTTTGCCTCAACACGAAGCAGGTGTCCAACGTCTCTGACCTGGACTTCATGGAGCTCTGTGCCCTATAGAAGGGCTATAGTTGTACTTCACAGACAATTTGCATTTTATTGTAGATATTTGGCTGAGACACTGACAAAGGAGGAGGGCTAGATCCCAGGTCTGTATGGGGATTTCTGTGTGAGGCAACCACCTCTTATTACAGCTCTGCTTTCTGACCCACTGCCTGATTACAGGTGTGCAGAGCTTCTCTAAGATGCTGGCGAGGCCTCTGACCTAGATAGCCGGATTCAGAGAGTTTCCCACAACTCAGATGAGCAAGAATGTTAGAGAAGAGCAAGGAAAGGATCCAGTCCTGCATCAGGTGCCTCATACACATTTTGGGTGTATAGGTTAGGCAGTTATTTGCATCTTTTTCTAGAGAAAGAGACTGAGTCTTTGAGAAACTGCTTTCCGGAGATATTATATCCAGGCAGTTGCAGGACTGAAGACTGACCCAAGATTATTGATCCGTGTTCTTTCCACATCTTTTTTAAAATTTGGTTCTGTGTTAATGGGAAAGCTTTAAGTATTGAATGTTATATGGCTTTAAAAAGGGGTGCTTTCTACCTGGCAAATCTTGGCAGAATCTGCAGGCAGGAAATAAGGGCTAATACTTTCCTTTGAGTACCTAGGGTAGTTTCACGTGCTCTTCACAAATTTACCAAGAACAATGAGAAAACTTGTGTGTCACTTTCCTTAGTCTTAACCCAGGTATGAGTAGGTGTGACTACCTCAAGTCCTGCCAGAAGGGGCTGCTTCCCTGTACTTTCCGATGTGATGTGCCTGAGTATTTACATGGCAAAATCTTACAGTAAGCTCATTGTCTTTTTATGTATAATCTTACTCTAAATTTATTTTCATTTCCTTCTAAAGCAAAGCCAAAACATATTGATCTCTTTATAAAAATTATGTGTATGAGTGGATTATATTAAGATTTCCTTTTTTGGATAGCAAATTGTATACCAATTCTGATAAAGTGAGTATCTTCTGGGCTGTGCTGATGAAGAGGATGAAATAATCACTTTCTCATGTTCTAAGTACTCATCCTCAGGCTGTTATTCCTCCTTATCTGTCCTGTTGGTTCTCATAACAGAATAATGGGGAGGCCCAGCAATGTAGCCTTCCAGAGCCTGGCCCTGTCTGCCTGCTAGGCTTCTTATCCTCCCACTAACCCTTACTTGTAAGTATTTTTCTGTCTGTAATGCTTTTTGTTCCCACCCCTTTCAGCCTTTCTCCTGTTCACAGTTGACCAGCTCACCTTAGGCCTGGCCGAAGCTCAGACTCTTCTGTGAGATGGGAAGTGACTCTGGTGTCTCTCTGTCATGTGTGTCTCCTATACCCAGGCTATGAAAGTTTCCATTTATTTCCCAACACATGTCATTCTGGCTCATGTACTAACAGTATATTTTTATGAAAGTAAATCCCCCCTTTTTTTAAAAAACTCTATTTATGTTATGGCTGGCTTAGCCTGCCCTGGGGGTGGGGTGCTGCTGGCACAGCATGTGGTGCCCAGGATTGAACCAGGGTCCCTGCAGTTCCTTAAGCTTGCCTACTCAGGTGCTTGAGACCGCTGAGCTATCTCGCCAGCTCATCTCCCCCCTTTTTATTGTTTTTAACAATAATAAACTTAAAAGTGCTAAGTACAACAGAACAGGCTTTTATTCCTGTCCTATTTGAGACAAATTCCTAGAATAATGCCTTGAAATCCCAAGCAATTATTGTGTATTTTTAAAAAGAACATTGTTTTCTTTTACATAACTATATGATAGTCATAAAAATCAGAAAATTAAGGTTGAGGATATGGAACCCTCCAATGGAAGAACCCTTGCCTAACATGTGTGGGGCACTGGCTTCCATTCCCTGCACCCTCCAAAGTCAGCAAATTGGTGTTCATTTTGATAAAACACTACCATAACCCGTGCACTTCTCTTGCTGGTGGTTTTTTTGTTTTTTACGTAACAAACTCCAGTATCAATGCTGCTTTTATGTGTCATGTCTTTTCTGTCTGTTCCTATTCCTCAGTGTTTCCTAGACCTCTCAGGGCATGACAGGCTCTCATTGTAGAGAATGTCCCTCGGGTTGGGTTTATCTGCCACGTCCTCTGGATGGGCTTCTGCTGCCTTCGCAGGAATGCAGTACGCTTGATACTGTGCGCTCCTGTTGTACTTGCTCAGGTAGCACAGCATTTCAGTTTATTCCACTTCTGCAGTAAATGAGCATCACTAACTTTACCCTTTATAATTGTTAATAAGTGAGACTGTGTGAGTAACTCCATCCCTCCTCAAACTTTGATTCACTTATTTTACATCAGAATTGGTTGTTGGTTTCCTGTTTTAGTGTAACTTCTTTCTACTGTTATTTGTTTTTTTGTTCAAATTGTTATAGACTTTGTGAGTGGGAACCCCTCCTTAATCGTTTTTGTGTCACCTTGATATATCTAGATCATGTGTCAAGTACAAAACATTTCCCAGCCCCTACCTTCCACGCTGACATTTCTTTATGAGCCTTGGTTCCTTTGAGTGGAGTGTTCAGAAATCAAGCTCTGTACCCTAAGTGTGCTCCTTATAATTGGAGTATTTCTGCTTCTAGGCCTTCTCCATGGCTAAAGCTAGAGAATATGTGTGTGCGTAGGCTCTCTATGTGCATATTTGTATTTCTCTTTATCCCTGTATGCCTACCTATTGACCGATTTCACATCAGAGTCCACATGAAGAGAAGTCCTGTAGTACTCTCTCAGCTCTTCTAGGTCTAGGGCTTTAGATGGCCTCACTGAGAAGAAAACCTGTTCATCTGCCAGTCAGGAGTAGAGGGATGGAAGGCCTCTCCTTAGTTGTGGTTGGTGAGAGAAGTGTGGATCCAGGCTCGTGCCTGAGAAAAGGTCACTCCCCTCTGGGCCTTTACCTCTCTGCTGGTGGGATCCTAAACATCATGCTCCTGAAATTTCAGTATTTGTATTCTATCCAAAAGTTTAAGTGCTTGGAAATGGTTCCCAGGTCCTCCTACCCCAACATTTATTCTCTGCTATCTACACATTTCTAGTACTGTGGCTTTCTTGAATGTAGGGACTCCTTGTTATTTTGCCCCCAGGTTTGACTGAACCGAACACACAAATGAAGATATAAGCAGTTATATGAAGGTAGCAAGCACAGCAGTAGCAAAGAGTTTGGGGCTCTTTAGGTGGCCGGGGAGGAGCAGCTTAATGGAGTATTTATTTCCTGTCTCTAACTGGGAAGTGTTGTTGACTCACTGATGACAGACACACACAAAATGGAGTGGAGGCTCCATGTCCTCACCTGCATCCTCCAGGCAGCACAGGCCATGGTGCCAGCACTAATGAAGCAGGACCGGAAACGCCACAGGACAAAACTCAGCTGTGAACCCTGGCCTCCCAGCCGGGAAACAGGGACCCTTTGAAGAAGAAGACAGCTGGGTTTTGGTTTCAGACCTTAACACTGCCATCACTAGATACTCATCTGTCAACGCACAGGGGACAACATGTGGGGAACAGTTGTGTCCGGTCAAGCTGAAGGGAGAAAGAAATGGCTGGTTTCCAGGGTAGCTGTAAAGCTGCTTCAACCAATGGTTCTGCCTAGCGTAGCCAAAAAGAATTGATTAGGTGAGGTGGGGGCTAAGTGTAAGAAGCGGAGCTGTCTGCTGTGAGCCACAGCAAGTTGCGATTGAGGCTCAGGCTCTGTGCTAAAGTCCTGAAAATCTGTTAATGTAGCTGTCTAACACTGTTTCAGCATACTACACTGTGGTCCTAAACCATTGGCAAAGCCAACCTGCCTACCACACTCGATCCAATTTTCCTGCGACCTCAGCTTCCCTATCATTTACTTGCAGGCAGTGTTTCCTCTTCTTCACCCTTTCCATCCCTACTGGTTTGCAATTGCTGACTTTAACTAGTGTTGTTTTCTTCTGTGGAAAAGAAAGATTTGTAACCCTTGGTTGAATTTGTTTACTAAGAGTCCTCTAATCTGTGCAGGAGTTTTTTTCTGAGGGGATTTCTTGTTATACTCTAATGGCTTTTAACCGACTGAGGTTTACTTAGCAGAAGAGGAAGGGAGACACTATCTCCTGCCTAATCCCTCTTGAATGTTTACATTTCTCTGCAGAGTCACAGAGTCCACCAGTGGAAAGTGCAGCAGCTCTTTGCTCTGGAACAGTCCATATGCAGCTGCCAGAGCTGATGGAAACATATTAACATAAATGATAATACTGTCATAGGAGTGAAAAGTTAAGTTGCTTATCAGTGTATTTTGATAAGCTACTTAAATTTTACAGTAGCATGTGCTGGCTTCAGACAGACGTCACTGATAGGGGATTGTGCACTTTATCTGTCCTCTCTATTGCCTCTCACTTCATTTATTACCCTCAGCAGCACAGCCGGTAATCTGTACAGGGTGCTGATTCCCTTTCTGGACAGGATGTCACATGTGTTCTCTGCCTTGGGTAGAGCTCTCTATCGGTAATAGACACCATTAGCTCAGCAGGGCAGACATGAGCACAGAGCAAGTGCTCAGTATGATGCCTCTCACATGCCTGTGCTGTGTAGCTTTGGGAAAGTTCCTCAGAGAGAATCAAGCTATTTAAAATAGATAGGAAAACTTCTTGGGAGCAGAGATGCTTTCCAATCATTTTACATAGTGCAGAGGTGACTTTGCCCGTGGTCTTTGTCTAGTTGTATTCGTTCAGTACACACTGACCATTGACTGCATGCCAGGCTGTGTCCGTTCTTGACACTGGGAGACAAGGGGAAGGAAAGTGTGCTCCTTCCTCTTGACTTGCACACAGTGTGTGAGGAAGGCAGGGGCATCCTGGAGTGCTGTATTATGCATGGAATATTATAATAGGAATATGTATGTGACCCAGGGAGCACAGAAAAGGTGGAATTAGGGCATGTGAAGCAGAGATGGAAAGGCAGGATCCTGTTAGGATGAGCAGAAATGAACTAGAGTAGGCCACCAGGTCTGAGAGAAAAGGGCCAAGGTGTGCTAGCTGAGGCAGCCTAGAGGCTGTCTGATATTCTGGAATGAGACTGCCATGAAAGGAGCAGGCACACGACCAAGTAGAAAGAGACACTTGGAGATGTAGTCAAGAGCCTGGCAAGGAAGAGCCTCAAAAGCCATCCTGCTAGATGGGACTCCGTTGCAGGAATTAATCCACTGTGTGAAGCAGATTTGCCAGTCGAAGAGTCATACAGAGGGTGGCCTTAAAGGGCTAGCTCAGTAGCTGGGCCATCTTGCAAGTCTTGAGCAGCAGTGGTGAGGCCTGGTGCAGGGCCGTGGGCGTGAAGTGTGAGTCAGTCATCTTGTAGCCGCGATAGAATGGAAACATTAGAGACACAAGGTCCAGTGTACCAACAGGAGGGGCTTGGGGTGTATGTGGCCTGTGGGACACCTTGCAGATACCAGTCATGAGAATTGTCATCCCTTGTCATGGGTACAGTGGGTATGGTTTAGAGAGGCCTGGAGACCGTTCAGAGATGCATCTGATTGCAGAGTCAGCTTTGAATTCCTTCTCTGTGAACCTGTATAGCTTTGAGGCATGGGAATAATTCATAACGGACATTCACTCGTATGCCTCACATAGGCAGCTTTTTAAAAATCCTAGAAATAATTAACATTTTGCCCATCTGTGATTCCAGCACAATCTATGACAGAAAGACTCTTCAGGATATAGAGAAAAACTCAAATGTATCAGTCTTGAATTGAGTCTTGGTTCTGTTTTTGACTTGCATACTAATATTTCTGTTTCTTCTTCCCGCAGCTATCTCCCATGGTTTGAGGTATTTTATAAGCTACTTAACATCTTGGCAGAGTATACAACAAAAAAGCAGGTATTTGCCTTTTAAAAATAATTTCTTTTAACAAGTAAACTTTAATTTTTATGGTTATGAAAGCAATAAATGAGTTATATTTCACCAAAACACTTAGAAAGCGGAAAATTCAGAAACTCATGGGAAGGAAAATAAAATCATCTTTAATCTCCTCTAACCCAACTCTCTTTCCTAAAATAAATGCTGATAGTAATTGGGGTCGATTTCTTCTGTATTTTTTTCTTTGAGTTACAGCAGTGATAAATAGACCCTTAGCATTTAAAAAGTTAGTATTCACAAATGTCTGATATGCCCAAGCAGCCCTGAAAATTCTTTTTTTTTTTTTTTTTTTTTTTTTTTTTGGCGGGACCGGGGTTCGAATTCATGACCTTGCACTTGCCAGGCAGGCACTTGTGCCACGGAGCTATCTCCCCAGCCCCGAGCCCTGAAAATTCTTGATATGAATGAAATTATAATTTTGCTGAGGTGCTGATTTGAATTGCTTGTGTCATGCTGCGAATTCACGGTTTGCAAGCAATACACTTCACACCAGTCAAGTGACAGTCCAGCTACCCAAGTTCCCATTTTGATAAAGGTTTGTAGTGCTTTCACAGTAATTTCTCCAAGTGTCTGAAAATTGCTTTAAAAGTTCAGCTGTACTTCATTGTACTTTTGGAAGAAATGGTATACTAAGATCTCTTTCCTGGACAATAGAAGTGAATTGGACTCTGTTCAGATTTTATAGCCCATCTATTCAAGCCACATTATAATAGAATCATTTCTTCCCTATTAAAAAAATATAACCATTTATCATGGCTACATAACGTCATATCATGTACCTAGACTTACAGGAATAGTTTGCTTTTACTGAACACTTAAATTATTTGGATTTTCTTTCACAATTATAAAAGTTACATCCTTACTGGGGAGATAGCTCAGCAATCTAAGTGCCTGCTTGGCAAAGCACCCGAGTACGATCCCTGGTATCTCATGCTATGCCAACTTGTGCTGTGCTAGCCACTGAAATTGGGCATAGTGGCACATGCCTGTAATCCCAGTGCTGGGAAGGCTGAGAAGGAGGATCACTGAGAGTCTGAACCTGCATAGTAAGACCCTGTATCTAAAAAAAAAGTACATCGTTTAGTATCTTTTGAGCACAAAGCATTTTCTTTATTTTGGGTTGTTTCTTTACAGGAGAGAATCTTTGCTACACAGTGCTTCTCATTTCACTTGGGCTCAAGCCTTTTTAATTCCTTGGCAAATAATATTCTGAGATAGAATTTCTCAAAACACACTTTGGGAAATGCTGTTTGGGAGGAAAGGTGAAAATTGCGTACGTAATGTATAAATCTGTTCTTCAAGTTAGATTTACTCCCAATTAGGTCACAGTAAAAGAAAGGAAATGTAGTGGAAATGAAAATGGTTCTCTTGATCACTATACTCATTCTGAGAGAAGTTTAAGTATCTGGGATTCTGTCATGAAAAAAGTGATTTACTCTTTGGTAAATGAGTTAGGAGGTTGCCTTGGGTCTAGACATTGATGTTTGATTCAATGTTATCTTTAGACAGACTTTCAGATTTTCACTCAGATTTGAAAAGTATCTAATAAAATTGTGTCACATGTAGGCTGTTAACAGTTTTTGAATTGGAGGTTGATTCACAGTTTTCTGAAAAACGGCTAGAGAATTTAATATACTTTTTTTTTTCAGGAAACATTGGGTAGGTACAACCTAGGTGTAGGGGAGACCAGATTATGACCCTGTAAAATGAATTCACCTTGCCTCTGGGCCATTCCTCCGGCAAGGCCTGTGCCTCCTGGTGTGTTAGAGACTGTTTTTGTCAGTTGGAACTTATCTCTCCTGAAGCCATGAATCCTTTTTTAAAGCATCTTCTTATTGCAGGAGTTATGATGTCGATGGTAGAGAATTTGTCTGAAACTGGCTAGTTTCCAAGGTTTTGGCCCCAGATTAAAACAAGAGGAAAGAGTTTGCACTTTAAAAAAAAGGAAAGAAAACCATACCTTCTCCCCCCTACCCCCCAACCCACCCATCCTCCCCCAAAAATCCCTAAACTTCTTCCATCTAAAAATCTTTGGGCAAAGTTGGGCAAGATAGGTTTCTCCTTTGGAGTGTTTGAGGAATGAGACACTTATATTATCATGCTACAACATACTTAATAAATACAAAGGTTATCCTCTCACAGAAAAACCAGAGGAATTAAGTGACAAAAGCAAATTTCAATAAAGAAGATGATGAGAGAGAATAGGATCTGAAGATTAGTTAGTAATGCCACATGAAGGGTAATTTTCTGATCATAATTATCTGCTCTCATGTAGGAGAACATGTTGTTTATATATTTGAATGAGAAGCATGTCAGCAACTCACTGTCAGACAGGTCACAAAATGAAAAGCTTCTTATACCATTTCTACAACTAATCTGTACATTTGAGACTATTTCAGAGCAAAACAAAACACATATGCTCAGCCCTGTAAATTCATGTCCTTTGTGAGACACTTATGTGATTGTCAAGAGTTCAGATGGCAACAAGCTTGCAGTTCAGACTCTGCTTTTTCCTCTCCTTAAGTGCACTTCCAAAGGCAAAGAAGGTTCTGGGATTGAACACAATAAACTTACATTTTACCCCAAGCTCTGCGTTCAGTGTCTGATGTCAGACTTGGCGCTTCACTTTTCACGGGCTCAGTCTTCGTATCTGGGAAGTGGGATGGTTGGGAGGACCAAATGCCTAGCAAAAAGATACCAGTGTAAACTTATTACTGTTATATTTACAGAATTCTACCAGGTGGGAGAAATGCCGTTTAAATCATTCTCTGAGCAGTGTTCTCCTGAGCATTTTAAAGGCAAATCTGTTTTCAATTGAATAATTTGTACTGCTTTGTATGTCATTCTGTTGCTCAGTTTCACTAATTAAAATGCGCAGCCACCATCCTATATTGTACACTGGTGTACTCGGTTCATTTCTAACTTTCCATAATTGGAGGCTGCCTTGTGTACCACTCAATAAAATTAATTGAGGGTAATGATAATGAAGACAAGATCCACAGTGCCATCGTTATTTCTCCCAACCACCCCCGCCCTGGAAGCTCAGATTGTTTGCATTTAAAAGTTGTTGCTATGGAGTTGAAGGGATAGATTTACTGAGAGCTTATGGTATATGATCCATAAAAGGCGGTCATGGTAGGTGTCTCACTGAGTAGAAAATGTCAAACTCAGTGTGGGAGGATCCATTTGGCTCTTATGTTTCAGCCATGCAGTCTTTGGTCCAACCCTACTTGAATATCAAACTTTTCCTGTAATGGGGCTGGCATCCACCACCATCCCGCTCATCCAGCTAGGTTCACAGTGTGCCCAGACCTAATAAGGGCTTGGCGTTGTGTTGTGATTGAGGCCTGCTATTTCTTTCAGGAGAGTCAGTGGAATGAACTTCTTGAAACTCTGCACAAACTTCCCATCCCTGACCCAGGCGTGTCTGTTCATCTCAGTGTGGTAAGTGGGGCAGAAGAGTAGCTATCCTGAGAAAGCATTGCATTATAAATAGTCAGGGCGAGTGGGCCAAATGGGATGATCTTTGGTCATCTGCACCTCCCCCTCTCTCACTTTGACTACTCTGAGAACTGGGCATAAGGCATACAAGGGGAACTTATTCTTTTCCCTAAGATTCCAGGGGAATGGATGGTCCGTACATCCCCCAAGGCTATTCTCTGGCCATCATCCCTTCGCCTGTACCTCCTTGAATGCAGATTATAGGCGTAAATAGGATGGCTGGCCCTACCTGCCTCTTGAGCCCCAGTCCTGGACTCCCTGGTGACTCTTTGCCCATTTCCCATTGCTGAACGAAGCCCATCCTGCACTCTCAGCCCTCACTGTTGTGTCTGTCTGCCAAGTCTTGCATACACAACCTTCAGGATCAACTCTCATTTTATTTTAATAGAAATCTTTCCTAGTCCTTGCAGGCTTGGCTAAAGCTTCTCCTGAGTTTCCCTGAGTACCTGTTATACTTCATAGGAATTAGTTTTACATTAAAATGATTTGTTTTTTCCTCTGTCCCTCAGTAGACCGAATGTCCCTTCAATATAGAATGTTAGAGTCCTTAACCCAGTTTCTCCTGTACAGCAGCAACCATTTCTTTGAATGTTTCTACATATATGCTGTGTCTTCTGCAGTGTGCCAGTGTGGAATTCCTCTGTGCTATCTATTGGGAGATTTCTATCCTAGTTGTCTGTTTTGCCAGTGACCTAGGTAACCTTAATCAAGACCTTTAACTTTATGGGCCTCAGTCTCCTCATCTGTGAGATAAGGCATCAGAAGATATTCAAAGGTTCTTTTCTTTATTGCAATTACTGTGATTTTCTTAATTGGGTAGGTTGAAGGCTTTTCATTA
>PVKN010011558.1:0-21528 GCA_004027915.1 Capromys pilorides | reverse complement strand
ATTGAATACAGAGGCTTTACAGTGAGCTACATCCTAGGACCCTCTCCCTTTATTTTTCAGTCAGAATCTTCTAAGTTACACAGACTAGCCTTAAACTTGTAATCCTCCTGCCTCAGCCTTCCAAACTGCTGGGATTACAGGTATGTGTCACCATGTAATCATTAATTTTTCTTCAGTTTTCCTTGTCTATTTTATTTCCTTTAGGTCTCCAGGAAACCTAGAGAAGAATCGCTATGGGGACGTCCCTTGCCTGGACCAAACTCGAGTGAAGCTGACAAAACGAAGTGGCCATACTCAGGTAGACAGATGCAGTCTTGTTTGGAGCACATGTGCCACATCAGCCACATAGAGCCCTCTCTGTTGCTTATGAGCCAAGTCACCCCAGCAGCCCAGCATAGGATAACAGCACACATAGGGACCATATACATGTTTGGGAAGAACTGTTGGCACCTGGTGATGGCACCACAAGCCATGACTCATTAGCTATGACATATCTGAGCTTTCGCATGGCCCTTGGCCTCTAAAAGATTTGCTATTACTGTAATAGAATGGAAAAGGATTCTGAGCCAGGAAGGTGAGGCTTGAGTTCTGATCTTAGATGTTCCATAGTATCAAGTCATAGGTAACTAGAAGTACATGAACTTAGCTACTCACCGTTTACTAAATTTTGAGATACCTGCTCACCAAGTTGACCAAGCTGGCATTAAACTTGCCATCTTCTTGCCTTAGCCTCCAAGAGTACTGGGTTCATAGATACGTACCACTGTGCCCAGTTATTTATTTATTTATTTATTTGTTTGTTTATTTATTTATTTTTGCGGGACTAGGGTTCAAACTCACAACCTTACAGTTGCCAGATAGGCACTTGTGCCATAGAGCTGTCTCCTCAGCCCCTCTATGCCCAGTTTATAAATGAATGCCCACAGTACAAGGTCTAGTGTATGGTGAGTGCTAGTAAAAGTTAGATTATTTGTACTCTTCCTGCTTTGTTATAAAGGCATGATCAAGCCAGGTGTGGTGACACAAACCTATAATACCAGCACTCGGGAGGCTGAGACAGGAGAACTGCTGTGAGTTTAAGGCCAACCTAGGCTACATAATGAGTCCAGGCCAGCCTGAACTACACAGTGAGACGCTCTCTCAAAAAAAAAAAAAAGAAAAATAAACTCATGACCACATGGTCTAGTTCATTTGTTGTGAGTTTAGATGCATGTGGACAAAGTAACTTTGATTTTTGTTGTATTTTAATAAGGGTCTACAGGGTCTCACTACCTAGATCAGACTCAGTTGATCCATCTATGTTCAGCTTCCCAAGAGCTGGAATTACAGGCACATGCCACTAGGCCCAATGTCAATCACTGTCTCAATGCACCCCGGAGGTGGGGCCAGCACAGCAGGCTAGGGATTGAACCCCAGCTGCTGTGTCTTCCTAAGCATGTGCTTTAATCCACTGAGCTATTTGGCCAGCCCTGTAACTTTGATTTTAAGTGATTGATTTTTCCATCTATATAGGAAAGATGTTGTGGACATCTGTGATACATAAATGTGTAGGGGTAGTGATGAAACAGCATGGGGGCTGAGAGATAGCACAGTAGAATAAACACTTGCCAGGCGAGTGCAAGGCCCTGAGTTCAATCCCCGGTTCTAAAAAAAAAGAAACAGCATATGACTATTTTATTTAGTGATTCAGTTCAACATCTGTACTGTTAAATAATACATATGTGTTAATATAGATATTTAGCAAAATTGTACTCTTCACCTATAACATCAATGCTTGAGCCATCATTTTCACCACTTTTAAAATCAGTCTAACATGGTTTTGCTGTGGACATCGTCTTTATTTTCTTTTAAATATCACAGTATCACTGGCAAGAATTATAAATCAGAAAAACCTATTAAGGTTTTTAATATTAGGCAGTTTTTAATTTTATTCATCTTGTATCTCAGGCATCCTCTATATCAAAATCCTTTACTTATCCCTTTAAAAAATTCTCTTGAAATATAACTTGTCTAGGGGCTGGAGAGATAGCTCCATGGCACAAGTGTCTGCCTGGCAATTGCAAGGTTGTGAGTTCAAATCCCAGTGCTGCAAAACAACAACAGCAACAAAAAAAAAAACCTTGTTTATAGTCACTTCTGAATTTGGAATTTTGAGATGAACATCTAAAAGGGCATCACATTTCTTTATTTCTTTTTACTATGCCATTTTATTCTGATGACCTATAAGTATCAAAAAGTATTTATTGGGCCAGGCATGGTGGCACACGCCTGTAATCTCAGCACTTGGGAGGCTGAGGCAGGAGGATCAGTGCAAGTTTGAGACCAGCCTGGGCTACAAAAGTGAATTCAAGACCAGCCTGACTGCATAGCAAGACTCTGTCTCAAAAAAAGACCAAAAAAAAAAAAAAAAAGTATTTATTAAGGTTGCTATTTCAAAGCAAAAAAATTTAAATTTGTCCCTATAACATGACACCCACTTGTTATATCCCTCTGCTTATTCTTTTGGGAATGATATTTTGAGAAATCATTGCCTTGTATTTAACCATATAGGATGAGTTTGGTACCCTGAGTTTATAATTCCTTTTGACAAGATGCTTGCAGAAGGTTTCCATATAGGAGTATTAGCTCAGCATTTGACTACGACCTGAGATTGTCATCATACAGGCTGTGAAAGATGAAATTCCCTGATTGAGTTGTGTTTTATGTTTTGTTGACTGCTCTGTGTCTACTCTGTAGAACTGTGCTGGGCTAGTAATAAACAGAAAATACATAAAGAAATAGATCTAGAGACCAAAAAACTATTCTAGTTATCCTGTAGTTCATCTGAATATGTTTGACTGATTTCTGACCTCTTTATTGCAAAAACTGACAAAGGTTTAATTTTCACAATACACAGAAGATTGAGGTTTGGTTTGGGTTTGATTTTTTTTTTTTAAAGTTTATTTTATTTTCTTCAATCACATTACATATTTGTTTGTGTTTTGGCCGGCTCAGCCTTCCCTGGGGGATGGGGGACTGCGTAACACGTGGGGCCTGGGATCTAGCCGCAGTCCCTGCACAGTGGCCTAAACTTCCCAACGCATGCGATTTAGACCGCTAAGCCATCTCACCAGCCCTGGGTTTGATTTTTGGACACTACAGGCACAAAATACTCCAGTGGTATTTCTACTTTGGGAATTATTCTTCCTCGCTTGACATTTATTTTATTTATTTATTTTTTGTATTTTTAGGAAAGGGCCTAAGGGTTCAGGGTCTCACTATTAAATCAGACTTGTAGTGATCTGCCTGTTTACAGCCTCCCAAGAGCTGGGATTATAGGTACGTCACCATGCCCAGTCTCAATTGCTGTCTCAGCATGCCCTGGGGGCAGGGCTGGCACTCAGGCCTAGGGATTGAAACCCCAGTACCTATATTTAGGACTTACAACGTGTTTTGAAACATGCACATAAAAATACTTACATGTTGTGGAATGGCAAAATCAAGCCAGTTACTGTATGTGTTGTATGTAGACACTTTCAGAGCTCTTCTGTTTCCTGAGAGCTCTGATCCCCTTTGTAAAGGCTGCATCTTAATAGTTCTCAAGGCCTGGATCCCTCATAAACTCTGTCCGCCACAACCATCATATAGCAGAGTAGGATTTTCACACAGGAGTTTGGTGAGAGGACATAAACACTGTCTATAGCAGCAGTTTGCCCTCAGGCTAATACTTTGTCTCTGAGGTCATTTTCTGTTTTAATACACATAATCACTCTGGCATTGCTAATGGAAATTCTCAGAGACAGGTGCTGTCAGAGACCAGGGTACTGAACTGATATTTGTCATTATAATAGTAAGTCTCTTTATTTTTAAAAAATTTTAAAATTTAAATTTTTATTTTGTTTGACAGGGTCTCACTGTGTAATTCAGGTTTACCTTGAACCCAGGGTGGCCTCAAACCCCTTTTTTTTCTTTCTTTCTTTTTTTTTTTTTTTTTTGGTGGAGCTGGGGATTGAACTCAGACCCTTGCAGTTTTCAGGCAAGTACTTATTCTACTGAACTATCTCCCCAACCCCTCAAGCTCCCTTGGATTCTTCTGCCTCAACCTCCTGAGTGCTGAGATTATAGGCACATATCTCTACGCCCAGCTAAGTCTCCTGTGAAGAGGTGACATTTGGGTTGGTGAGGTAGCCCAGCACAGGGTCCAGGGTTTGATCCCTGGTTTGGCAAACTGCACCAGCCCCGCCCCAGGGTTTGCTGAGCTGCAACAGAGTCCAGGTGCACATGCCTCTAATCCCAGTGCTGGGGAGGCTGAAAACAGGAGGATCACCATGAGTCTGATCTATGTAGTAAGACCCTGTACCAAATACAGAAATGGGAAGAAAAAAAAAAAGAGGTAACATTCTTTTCCAAATGTGGAGGCACTCTTGGGTGACTGCTTACACATTAGTTGTGTGACAGTATTGAGTCTATTCTGGGCCCTCCCCCATCTGGGATAGCTGAGAAGTGGCTGCTTGGCCTTGGGCTGACTGCAGGTGGTCCTGGTGGAGAACCCTGGTCAAGGAAGGTGAGTTTCAGCTTGCTAGGTCTTCTGAGGTCACCCAGAAGCTCAGTGGTGTTGTCCACACCCAGGTGGAGCATTGATGTCATGAGGTCATACTGGCTGCTGTGAGAGGAGTGTGGAGCAGAAAAGTCACGGCTGAACACACAGTGGGGTGCTAAGTCAGGAGATAGACTGGCTCATATGGAGAGATGGCAGCACGGTTTTGACCACGTTGGACCATGACACAGAGCTGTCCTGTGGGCATGGCCTGGGGACAGACAGCTTTGATTGCCCCCAGATCCCCAGGACCTTCTAGGAAAAAGGCACTACTACATGCAGGAAGGATTGACTATGACTTCTGCAGAGTGGGATCAAATGTGGCTTTTCCCTGATGTGCCATGGAGACTTCCTTTTTTTTTTTTTTTTTTTTTTTTATTTTTAAACAGGATCTTATTATACAGTTTAGACTGGCTTTCAACTCATCATGTAGCAGGCTGGCCTCTAAGGTGATCTTTTTGCCTCAGTTTGCTAAGTGCTGGGATTACAAGTGTGCTCTATGATGCCCAGTACCTGTGAAGACACCTTTCTCTTACTTGGTGTCCCTCCATACCCTCTCCTGTCCTGTCTGGTAACTGCCTCTATTCATTCCATTCTCAGCTGAGACTTCAGACTATCTCTGCTATCTTTGCGGGGGGTGGGGGTGGGGGGGGGGGGGGGGTGGGGGGGTATTTTATGCAGAGTCTCACTATGCAGCTCGGATTCATAGTGATTGATCCTCCTGTTTTCAGTCTACCCAGCTGGTATTACAGGTGTGTACCACCACACCCTGACTCAGTCACCTGTTCAGTGTGCCTGGGGGCAGGGCTGGTGTAGCATCTGGTTGCCAGGGAATCAACTTCAGCCCCTGCGCTTACCTAAGCAGGCCCTTAGTCTGCTGAGCTGTCTCGCCGGCCCCATCATTCATTTGTTAGGCAGCCAAGACTGAAGAATATTGGCTGATACCTTGGAAGTTTAATGAGAGTGATGTTAAATAAATGAGACCAAGGACATAGGAGGGGGAAGATGACTCTGCAAAAGGGTTCAGGAGCTCGTCTGGCCTCCCTGAGCTGGTGGGAAGTCTTATGCAAGTTCATGCAATAATGGAGGCAGGACACTGTGCTGATGGCAGCAGTTTCTGTCTTCTTGGTCTCCATTTTCCATGAGCCACCAGGTGGATGGGTACTTCTGTCCACTCTGTGGATCTGACTCCTGTTGGCCTTCTGCTATAGTGCTGCAAGCCCCAATAGATTATTTTTGTTTTTTTAAATAATAGCTTTATTCTTCCTCGGTGCTGCCTACGGAGGTGGCAGCAATCTCCCACTTGGCACTATGGCAGCCCTCAGACCCCTCGTGAAGCCCAAGATTGTCAAAAAGAGGACCAAAAAGTTCTTCTGGCACTAGTCAAGACTGATATGTCAAAATTAAGTGAAACTGGCTGAAACCCAGAGGCATCGACAACAGGTTGCAGAGAAGGTTCAAGAACCAGATCTTGATGCCCAACATAGGTTATGGAAGTAACAAAAAGACAAAGTGCATGCCGCCCAATGGCTTCCAGAAGTTCCTGGTGCACAATGTTAAGGAGCTGGAGGTGCTGCTGATGTGCAACAAGTCTTACTGTGCAGAGATTGCTCACAACGTCTCCTCTAAGAACCGAAAGGCCATCGTGGAAAGAGCTGCCCAATTAGCCATCCAAGTCACCAATCCCAATGCCAGGCTGTGCAGCGAAGAAAATGAGTAGACAGCCTGTGTACATGTTTGTTTGTGTTCAGTAAAACCACAAGAATAGCAAAATAAACAAATAAAATAATAGCTTTATTGAAATGTAATCCATATGCCATACAATCCAATCATTTAAAGTGCACAAGTCAAAAATAAAATGCAAAAGTCAGTGAATTTGAATATATTCAGAGCTGTGCAGCTGACACCACAGTTGACTTCAGACTGTCCTTACCCCAGAGAGAAATCTGTACCCTTGGCCATCACTCCCATTTCCCTCTAACTCCCTAATCTATTTTGTTGGGGTGGTCTGTTGCTTTGAGATGCAGGAGATCAAGTGCAGAGCCTTGTGTGTGGTAGGCAAATATTCTACTGTAGAGCTGCATCTCGAGTCCTTGCTTACTCTCTCTGGATTTCCAAATGGATGGAATAATAATGCACCTATGTTGTGACAAGTATCAATACCTCCTTGCTATTGTCCAAAGATCCATGTATGGATATACCACATTTTATTCAGACATTCATTGAAAGACTTGGAATTATTTCTGTTTTTTAGCCATCATGAACAGTATCATTGTGAATATTGGTATAACTGTGTAGATTTCTGTAGTCCTTTTCCTTGGCAGTGGGATTGCTGGATCATACTGTAATCCTGTTTAATCTTTGGAGGGACTGCTAATCTGCTTTCCAAAATGACTGTTTCAAGGCAATCCACTTTTGGGCCCCCTCTGTCCCTCTCAGACAGAAACTTTCAATAAACTCTTCCAACTCTTAAAAAAATAAAAATGAAACTGCAGTGTACATTCCCTATAGTGTGTATGAAGGTTCTATTGTTCCAAATTCTTTTTTTTTTTTTTATAGACAGGGTCTCACTATGCAGTGTGCCACCATACCCAGCCTTCTTTTTTTTTTAACCTGTAGCCTTCTAGGGGGCTTGACGTGGTTTCTGTTGTGGTTTTGTGTGCTCCCTTGTGTGGAATAATGTTAATCATCTTTCTATGTGCTTTTTGGTCATCTGTAAATATATGGGTAAAGGACCTTTTTGCCCAATGTTAAATTGAACCATCCTTATTGAGTTATATTAGTTACTTTTGTACTCTAGGTACAAAGATTTTGTTGTTGTTTTGAGACAAGGTCTCACTGTTTAGTTTAAGTTGGCCTATATAGCCCAGGCTGGCCTCAGACTTGCAGTGATCCTCTTGTCTCAGCCTCCCCAGTGTTGGGATTATAGGTATGTTCCATCACTTCACAAGATAGAAATTTCTTATCGAATAGATGAATTTTGTGAATTATCACATACTGGATATTTTTACAGAATTAAAAAAAAAATTGTCAGGGCCAGTGAGATAATTCAGTGGTTTAAAGTGCCTGCTTAAGCAAGCTTAGGCAACAGAAGGGACTGCAGTTTGATCCCCAGCACCACATGCTGCTCCAGCCCCACCTCCAGGGCAGGCTGAGCCAGCCATAACATAAATAAAGTTAAAAAAACAAAAACAAAAAACAAAAAAAACCAGGCATGGTGGTATATACTTTTTTTTTTTTTCCCCCCAGTACCAGGGATTGAACTCAAGACCTTGCACTTGCCAGGCAAGCACTTACTTCACTGAGCTATCTCCCTGGCCCCTATGGTGGTATATACTTATAATCCCAGCACACAGGAGGTTGAAGCAGGAGATTTGCTATAAGTTCAAGACCATTCTGGTCTACAAAATGAGTTCAAGGCCAGCCTAAACTGCATAGTAGAAACCTGTTTGAAAGAGACAAAAAAAGAGAAAACTTTTTTTTTTAATTGGGAATTGAGCCCAGGACCTTGGCACTGAGCTGTATCCCCAACCTTTTTCTTTTCTTTTTTTTTTTTTTTTCTTTCTTTTGGGATTTTAGAGAAGGAACTACAGGATGTTCACGGTCTCACTACTATGGCTCTCTTTTTGTCTTTTGAGACAGGGTCTTGCTGTGTAGTTCAGGCTGGCCCTGAATTCACTATGGAGCCCATGCTATCCTTGAGCTCTTGGCAGTCCTTCTGCCTCAGCCTCCAAGTGCTGAGATTGTAGGTGTGCAATACCACACTCCACCATTATTTTTACTTTGAATCAAGATCTTACTAAATTGCTCAGGCTGGGCTTGAACTTTTGAGTTTCTTCTGCCTTAGCCTGCCAGAGTTCTGGGATTACAGATGTGTGCCACTCTGCCTGACTAAAGGCTTTTAGCTTTACTATAGTCCAGTTTATCTCTTTTCTTTTATGGTTGTGACTTTGGTGTTCTAAGAAGGCTTTGCCTGGCCAAGGTCACAATTATTCCTTCCTTTTCTTTCAGTTTTATATTTAATTTCTCGCATTTATACTGATGTATTTTAATTTTGTGTCTGGTATTAGGACAGGGACCATTTGTTCTTTTTGCATATAGATACCAGTTGTTGTCCCAGCCTAGTTGTTGAAGCTAGATTTGAGTTGGCCCTGTCACCCTTCACTATCTGCTGACTGGAAGAGTACGCTCACACTGGGGATTATGCTTACCCAGGGCCTCATTCTATAATTCAGATGCTGCCTGAATTACACACAATGATGTCTCCTCTTTCCCATCAGACAGATTACATCAATGCCAGCTTCATGGATGGCTACAAGCAGAAGAATGCTTACATCGGCACCCAGGGTAAGCTGACGCAGCCTTCACATGTTGCTCTTGTGTCGTCTGCCTTATTCCAGATGATGCCATAGTATTTAAAGAAAATGTGACTTAAGTCTATGTTCTTGGGGGCCTGCTGGTTAGCTCAATTGTTTAAGTGTCTGCTCGGGCAAAAGCAGTCAGGCGCAGAGGACCAGGGTTCAATCCTTAGCTCAACAAGCCTTAACCAACATGTCTTTAAGGCAACTTGAGCCAGATGAAAAGAAAAAAAAAATCCCTCTATGCTGTAGCTACTAAATCCTGGCCTTTCATACAGGTTGGTGGTAGGAAGCACCTGGAAGGTATAGGCTTTGTGTACCATGTATGATTGGAAAGTCGGTACATAGAGATGAACCAGAAATTTAAGCCCACAAACATTGCCTGCTTGTGGCTTTTAGCCCTGCGTCGTAGTGTGGCCGAGCCAAAGGAGCAGGGCCATGAGGTACTTTTTATATCCATGAAAGGGTTAGGATTGTCAGTGGTACTTCCCAGCAGTGCCTTTTCTGGACCCTGAGTAATCATAGCACATAGTAAGTAGCACTTTGTACTGGGTAGTCTGTGTGAGGTGTGACAGTGCAGTCCTGGAGACCAGAAGGAATTCAGATAGAGTTTACATATGTGCTGTGTGGGCCCAGTACCTGCCCACCATGCCTGTGCTTCTCAAGAATACAACTAACTTCATTTTTAGGGCTGGTGGGCCAGCAAGACAGCTCAGAGGACTAAGCACCTACTTAGGCAATTGCAGGGACTGGGTTCAATGCCTGGTTCTACATTCTCCCCCACCCCCCTCACCCCCGTATGCTGAGTTGGCCACCGAGACCAGGTGCCTGTAATCCCAGTGCTGGGGAGGCTGAGACAGGAGGATCAAAGAATACAACTTCATTTTCAAAGGAGGTAGGGGAAGGCTAGGAACATACCTCAGTGATACAGCACATGTATGAGGCACTAGTTTCAACCTCCAGCATAGTGGTGGTGGTGAGCTGGGTGTGGTGGCGCATGCCTGTAATCGAAGCCCTTGGGAGGCTGAGACAGGAGGATCAGTGTGAGTTCAAGGCCAGCCTGAACTGTGTAGTGAGACCCTGTCTCAAAAATAAATAAACAGTCTCCTTTTTTTTTTTTTTTTTTTTTGTGGGACTGGGGTTCGAACTCACAACCTTGCACTTTCCAGGCTGGCACTTGTGCCACAGAGCTATCTCCCCAGCCCAGTAAATAAATAAATGAATAAATAAATAAATAAATAATAAATAAAGTGGAGGTGGTGGTGGGAAATCCTGACACAGATTGACAGAACAGGCTGCCATGAGTGTGTAAAGTCCTGTGACTATTGCACAAAATAGTAATAGATCTAGCAGGCCAAGCCCGGTGGTGCACGACTGTAATCCCAGCTACTCTGGAGGCAGGGGGCTTGAAAATGGGAAGCCAAGCTGAACAGTTTAGCAAGATCTGATTTCAAATTCAAATGAAAATAGAATATAACTCAGTTGTACAGTGCCATGGGCCTGTGGAGAAATGAAGAGCTCCAATGATAGCTACTTAAACAAGTAATTCACTGTAGTGTCACCAATAAAGGTAAAGTGGGTGATACCCACAAAGGGATGAGATACTGTACACATGAGAAACATACACTGCACAGGTTGAACATTACCATTTCTTTTTTTCCTTAATTTTATTGGTAATTTTAGGCATACATAAAGATCACATTTATCACAGGGAATTTGTACCTGTGCCTAATATGTCTTGATTCTTTTTTCCCCCAGCTTTCTCCCCATATTACCAGTTCTGAACTGGGCTGTGGCTGCATGTTAGAGCACTTGCCTAGCATAGAGATTTATTCTCTCATACATTACTAGACTCCCACACACTATAGTGTCTCTGTCTATAGAAAGGGGATTCTTTTTTTTTTTTTGCAGTACTGGGGATTGAACTCAGGACCTTGCACTTGCCAGGCAAGTGCTTATTTTACTGAGCTATCTCCCCAGCTCTAGAAAGGGGATTCTAATATCATAAAATGTCAGTGCTTGCTAACATTTTTAGCAAAAAAGAAAATGGAACTAGTGGCCTTTCAGGCCCCCATTAAGCCTTGCTGTGGCCTTGCTTTCCTGAGAGCAAAGGGGAGACTGGGAGGGCACAGAGGGCCTCTGTGTTGTTGTTTACACTCTTGGTGAAAAGAGTTGTGGTCCACAGGAATTGCAGCTTTATTGCCAGGTTCCTACCCCTGTGCAGACTCTCACTGTAACGGGGAACTTGACTTCAAGGACAAGTGTGGCTCTAGCCCTTAAACTATATTTATTAAAGACTGATTTATCAAAGTAAAAGGACTAAAAAAAAGAAAAAAATTGAAAAAAAAAAAAAAGAAAAAATTTGGAAAAAAAAAAAAAAAGTGAAAGGACTGATGCCAAACTCTTTAAGCCAAATGCCAAGCTCTTCAGACCCAACTGCACCATTGAGAGCTTGGAGCAGAGGAGCCTTCTAGTCTGAGAGCTGAGGGAATGTGCATGATAACAGATAGGAAGTGGACAGACTCAGAGGAGGAGGTGTCTGTCCTGAATAGATAGTGTTGAAACTGCTGAGTTGATAGGGACCCAAAGCGGACTGACTGGAAGGGAGAAACTTCAGGAAAGGAAGCTCAAGTGGTGTCGTAGCCCAGCTAAGCCATGATAAGCAGTGAATCCCAGAACAGGAGTAGGGCCACTTGGGGCAAGGGAGACAGAAACATTCCCTGTGCATACAGCTTCAGGATTTGGAGACTGATGTAGGAGCTGCAGGACATACAAAATTTGATTTGTTTCTGAATGCTGTAAGAATGTAGTGTCATTAAAAAGGTGAGAAAGTAGAAAGATGAAGCCCATCTTGAAAGAGCCTGGGTTGCAGATGATGGCTGCAGGAGAGTGGGCTAGCAGCAACCAGTTATGGAGGTTGAAGTGATGGGGATGTCCACAGGCAGCCCTGTCCTGAAGATGTGATGAAGGCTGAGCTCTAAGAACGTGTCACGGTGCTTCTAGATAGCATCCACCTGCAGACTGCTAACCGAGATGGCTTTCTAATGTATGCCCAGTGTTTTTTGTTGTCGTTAATCTTCCTTTTTTTTTTTGTACTAGGAATTGGTCTCAGGAGCTTTCACATAAGCTACGTTCCTGGCCATTTTTTTAGTTTTGAGGTAGGGTCTTGCTGAGTTGCTAAGTTGTCCAGGCTTGAACGGTGATGCTCCTGCATCAGCCCCCAGGGTGTTGGGACTACAGGTGTGCAACACCTTGCCCAGCCACATTTTGCATTTCTCCATGATTTATTTATTTATTTTTGGTGGTATCAGGGATTGAACTCAGGACCTTCACTTGCCAGGCAAGTATTTATTCCACTGAGCTATCTCCCTGGCCCCAATGTTTTGCATTTCTAAGCCCCCCATGCAAAGCTGGTGGTGTAGTCACTCTGGGAACTGGAAAACAGGATGTGGAGAGAAGAGCAGGGAGCTGGTTCTGGGCTTCAGGGTGGAATTAGAAGGGAGGACTCTGCACTCACACCCCTGTATTGTCTCTGACAGGCCCTTTGGAAAACACCTATCGTGACTTTTGGCTCATGGTGTGGGAGCAGAAGGTTTTGGTGATTGTCATGACCACACGGTGAGTCAGCTTCTCCCCACTGACCCGAACCACCCTAAATCTAATATGGCTAATTCAAGGAGGACGTTTAGCTTGTAGAAACACTGAAGGTGAGCTGAGCATGGTGGTGCTCACCTGTAATTGCAGAACAGGAGGCTGAGGCAGGAGTGCCATGAGTTCAAGACAGGTATGAATTATGCATGCAGCAAGATACTGTTTCAAAAATCAAAAAGAAAAAAAGAAACACTAAAGAGCTGGGTGTGGTGGTGCACACCTGTAATCCTAGCACTCAGGAGGCTGAGGCAAGAGGATCACTGTGAGTTTGATGTCAGCCTGGCCTACACATTGGAACACTATCTAAAAAAACCCCTGAAGATTAGGAAAGTCATGGCAATGGTGAAAAGTTGGAGCTTTAGCTAAGAGGATGATGGAGATAGATGGTTATAACATACCAGAACCTTAATCCATAGCCATGCTGGCCCTGTGGCCATGACAGCCTATTCTGGGGTTCTAGCCTTGACTAGGCATTGAATATAAGCATTTCCCCTTAAGCTGGCAGGTGCCCAGAGCACTCTACCTCCTGGCTGTAGAATTGGCAGGTCCCCGCTGCTATCCTCTCTCCTTGTCCATGTTTCTCCCATAGGCAAAGGGAGGAATAAGAGGTAAAACACAGCAGGTTAGGCAGGAAGCTGTGGAATAAGGAGTGCTGTTGAGATGTTGCCCTACACAACTGCCCACTTACAGGAATGGTCAGTTCTGTTTGTATCACTATACTGATTGTTACCAGTTTCAAACGGGATGAAAACTCTTGTTCCATTCTCTTCCTAGTGCAGCCCCTTTTTCTTGGCCAGGAGAATGGAGAAGCCACTTGGGGACCCTGGGGCCTCTGAGTACAGTCCTTACCATCTTCCCCTCCTTTGTCAGGGAGGCCTCTTGTTGGAGAACAGGATGTATAGTGGCGAGGGCACAGGCCAGTATGTGTTCCCCGACCATCATGTTTTCTCTGTTGTCCTCTTCATCCACCCATATTATCCCAGCTTGGTGGCAGTGCTACTTGGTGTCAGGAGAAAAGCCAATCAGTGTCTTAAATGAACACTTGCAGATACTTTGTCCCTTTAGAATGGAGTGGGTTCCTTACCTTCCTGTCCAGAGCCAATAGTATGAGTTAGAAGCAGTGTGGGAGACAACGTTGCCACCTCACTGACAGTATTCAGGAGAAGCATGCTTTAGCTATTTAGGGAGGAATGTTCCTGACTTTGTCCTGTGTCTTCAGCTTTGAGGAAGGCGGCAGGAGGAAGTGTGGCCAGTATTGGCCTCTAGAGAAGGACACTCGGATCCGATTTGGCTTCCTCACAGTGACCAACTTGGGTGTGGAGAACATGAACCATTATAAGAAAACAACACTTGAAATTCACAACACAGAGGTAAACCTGGATTCGTGTTTTCTCCCTTTTTTGGAGCTGGGGGAGAATCTACACTATACAGAATTTCCAGAGGCAGGATTTCAGGGAGGTTATAGCTACTTCTACTTTTCGGGGACCAATGAGGATATTCAGTTCAGAACTGAGAGAGTACTATCATCTCAACACAGCAGTGGTATTACAGAGGAATAATACAGCAGCATTACAGACCTGGAGCCTAAACTGGCAGTGGAGGTGTATGCCTCTAGTCCTAGCACTCTCAGAGGCTGAGGAAGGAGAACTGCAACTTCAAGCCCAGCCTGGGTAACTCAGTAAGACCCTGGCTCAGAATAAAAATTATATATTATGCTTTCATTGTTTTTTTTCTTTTTTCTTTTTTTAATGTATTTGGTAGAGTCTCACTAGTCAGCTTAGACTCATAGTGATCCTCCTGTTGTCAGTCTCCCCAGCACTGGGATTATAGGCATGCACCACCATGCCCAGTCTCAGTGGCCAACTCTTTGCACACAGAGGCAGGGCCAGTGCTGCATGTGGTGCCAGGGATCGAGCCCTGGTCCCTATGCTTGCCTAAGCAAGTGCTTAGTCCAGTAAGCTGTCTTGCTGGCCCAAAATTAAAATTATAAAACAAGCAAAGATCCTGGGTTCAATCTCCAGTATCAGAGAGAGACAGAGACAGAGACAGAGACAGAGACAGAGACAGAGAGAGAGTAAAGAAGGAAACCTGGACCCCGTAAGAATGCCTGTGCATACTGAGCCTTTCTTTGGGTTTGCAGTAGAGAAGTGACTGGAACAAGTGGAGCATGATAAACATGAGCCTTGGTGGCAGAGACACTGAGGCATGGAGAACCTGGACAAGCCCTACAGTCAGGGGCAGGCAGAGAAAATCTCATCAACTCATGTTGCTCTTTTCATCTCAGGAGAGGGAGAAACGCCAGGTGACCCACTTCCAATTCCTCAGCTGGCCAGACTATGGTGTCCCTTCCTCAGCAGCATCCCTCATTGACTTCCTGAGGGCCGTCAGGAGCCAGCAGAGCCTGGCCATAAGCACCATGGGTGCCCGCTCCAAGGGGCAATGCCCTGAGCAGCCGCCCATCGTAGTACACTGCAGTGCAGGCATCGGCAGGACAGGTAATGTACTGGGGCAGCCTTGGAGCACCCAGGGGAGTGGGTGGGATGGATGGTCAGGGCTCTCAGCTACATCTGTGATGAAAAGGAATCACTTGATCCTGGTGGTAAAGTGCTCTAAAATGCCACTTTGATGTCCTTTTGGTACCTGTGTGTGGTGGCAGCCAGAATACACACTCTACAAACCAGACTCCCTGAAAATTGACCCCTTATCCATCCCAGGATCAAGGATATCTTCTGACCTGTCCTTATCATTGCCATTAATGTAGGAGGCCCAGAGAGTTCAGCTGGCTGTACTCTCTTCCTAGCCCCTCCCAGGACTGCTGCTCTGGGCCACACTCTGTATTCTAGGGCCAGCAGTAGCTGCTGTCCTAGGGCTGCAGGACCCTTGGCATGGCCTGTGGAGGATGGGCAGGCTCTGGGGAAGGTGTCGGTGCTACGTCTGCAGTTGAAACAGGAAGGTCCTGATACCTGCCTGCTCACTCTTTCTTCCCTCTAAGAAATGAGAGGCCCTGAGCACTTCTGTGGCCACTTCAAGCTTAAGGCCACCTGGCCTCCTGCTATGCATACCTTGCCTAGAGTTCACTCACCCAGTCCTGCCCAAAGTATTGGTAGAAGGACAATAGAGCTCAACTGCTTCCTTCCTTCTTCAGGTACTTTCTGCTCACTGGACATCTGCCTGGCACAGCTGGAAGAGCTTGGCACCCTCAATGTGTTCCAGACAGTGTCACGCATGCGGACCCAGAGGGCCTTCAGCATCCAGACCCCCGAGCAGTACTATTTCTGCTACAAGGCCATCCTGGAGTTTGCAGAAAAGGAGGGCATGGTGCCTTCTGGCCATAACCTGCTGGCCATAGAGGGTCAGTAACTACCCCACAGTTTCCTGCTGGCCAGCCTCCCTTAGACCATCCTGGACGCCGCTGAGCCTTTAGGTTGCTGTTGGTTGTACTGAAGCCGTGATCAGCTTCCTGTGGCTCCCAGTGCCTGTGTGCACACAAGACAGCCTCTTCCTTCTGCCAGATCAATGTGGTGGAGTTGCCACGAGAAAGGGCCAGCAGTGATGTATTTTTGACTCCTAGCACCTGCTATTGAACTGTGCCTTATTAAAACCAAATTGTGGCTATTGATATTTACCAGGGCCCCAAGGCAAGAGGCAGGGACCTCTTCCCCCTCCCAATGCCGTTCTTCTGGATAGAGGTCTCCTGTCTCTCTACCTTCCCTTGCTAGGATTTTGGTGGGAAGGTTTGAGAGCATTTATCTTCCTACCCAGAAAGCTTGACCAAGTTACATATTCTAGAGATTGCCTGAGTGCCAAGCACGTTTATACATAGGGCGTGTAGTATGGTCTCCTCCGTCCTTCCATGTGTGTGCGTGTGCATATGTGCACTTCTGTGTCTGGGTCCATATGTATGTGTGTATATAATATATATTATATGTGATAATATGGTCGTATTCTATAAATACATATACACACACATCTCTGTAGACATTCCTAGGGCTCTGTGATGAAGTTCAAGGCTCCTTGCTTTTTGGGCCCTGCTTTTACCTGGACTGGCTGGGGTGGGACACATACACCTGTCCTTCTTGCTCCCACCCCTCTGGATTTTGCCCATTGGAACCAAGAATGCTGGTTTGTGGTGACACTGATGTACTTCAGCATGGGTAGCCCTTTTCTAACAGCTTTTCTCCATTTACTTTGCTGATTTGGGGGCCAAACTTCCACTGTGAAGCCAGGCTTTCCCTTTCCTCTTTCATTCTAGGGATAGAAGATGAGGTAGAGATGAACTCACTAAGCAGGCAGAGGCAAAAACAATCGGTACAAAGTCTCAGCAAGAAAGGAGGGGAGCAGGAGGGGAGGGAGAAGCCCACCATAGAATGCCTCCTAGAGGATAAGCAGGTTCTTTTTTCCTCTGCTAGAGGTTCCTTGCCTATGTCCTGTCTGAGACACCCATTTTGCTATCTGCCAGGTCCTAACTAGGTGGGCTTTGTGTCAATTATAAGCATAATACCCCCAGCAAGTGTCCCCTCAATTACTGTCTTTTGTCACCCACCTGTCCCTGCCTGCTCCTAGCCACCCAGACTGATTTGCAGGGATGGAATCAGGAGTCTGCAGTATTCTATATCCCAGGAGAGTCCCTGAAGCACCCCAAACCCCCCTATAGAAATGAGGTTGGCAGCTGATCAGACCTCAGTAATTTTATACTGTAATAAGCTCTTTGAATGTGTATATTCTTATTTTTTACAATCATTTCATTTTGTATTTAACATCAATGGACTGAGTCAGATTCAGTAATAATTGTAATGTTCATATTCAATATCTTACAGTGATACAGTTTTGTATTTACATATAAATATACCAACATGATCAAACCCTTATAGTTTCATCACTTTAGCAGGTTGGGCTGGGAAGGTAAGGAGAGGGCACAGGAGCTTGTCTGGGATGGCTGGGGAGGCAGGGAAGGAGCCTCTCAGGGTTTTTGTTTTGGTGGTAGTGGTACTGGGTGTTGACCCTGGGACCTTCTGACTTGTACCCCCTGTTATTTTTTTGATACAGGGTCTTGCTAAGTTGAAGTTTGAATTAGTCTTCCTGCTTCAGCTTCCCCAAATGCTGGGATTATAGTGGGGTACCACCATGACTGGCTGTCAGTTCTGAGCCATCCACCTTGTGTACAGACTGTGCCCCTTGTTTTGGACAAAGGGGTCAGGGACCAGCGTTCCTTGGTGCTGTGTGCCAGGCTTAGTGCTAGGTGGTGCTCTGCCCCCCTCATGTCATTGGACCCTACAGTACTACAAGGGGCTATTCCCCCTCCCTTCTCCTGTCTCCTCCCATCTCTGATGGAAGAGGGAGGTAAGCACTGAGGAATTTCATGGGAACTGAAGCTGTGGTGCATTCACAGCCTGTGGTCACTACACTGCAGCAAACATGGAAGCAATAGCACTGTGTCATTGGAAACTGGGTGAGTGTTTCTTTGACCTCCTTTGAAAGCATGAGCACATTCAAACATCTAGGCAGCTCAGAGCCCATGTTCTTGTAGATGGAAGGTGACAAGATTGGCAACAGTTTTCTGCAGACAGGACCTCCTGATTTGTGGTCCTCTGGTCTACAGGACAAAAAGGACTAATTCTTCTATGGAGACTCCAGCAATATAAGTACCCTTTCTCAGGAAAGGTTGAGTTTTCATCTCTCTGGGAAGCAGCAGCAGCTTTGTTCCTGCAGGAGCATCCTCAACCCATGTATCTGCTGCCTGAGGGTATGCTGAGCTATTTCCCTAACACTCAGCCCAGGAACTATACAGAGCTCCTTTGAGTACCATCTTCCTTATGCTCAGGAGCCATAAAAGAAAACAGTCATCCAAATATAGGGATGTTAATGTACTACAGCCACAGGCTGGACTTGAGTGCCTGCCCTACCTAGGTGCCTCTGAGGATGTCTCCTAATCTGCTAACAGGTTCTCCTTGGTCTGCTTCCTTAGACAGGAGCTGAAGTGCACAGCCAATGAGCTAGCCCTTGCCCTAAGTGCGCATGCTTCCTCTGGAGGGAGGCAGGACTGTGTAGGAACCAGGGTTAAGATAGAGGTCAAGAGGAGGTGACATGAAACTCGTAAAAATGGTGAAGCCCAGCTGCCCTATAAACTCAAAATTCTGCATGGAGTCCTCATGGCACATTCCTAGCCCACTTCACAGGCGGCTGAGTGACAAGATGATCCAGATTGGAACCCTGACTTGAGTTGATGGATGTGTCCCGCCCCATGTGTGTGTGCACACACAGTTAATACTGTTTGCAGTACCTTCTTTAGGCAAGCTCTTGGTATGTTTCATAAGCTTTTCCTACATTCCTAAACTCAGTGGTCCTCCTGCCTCAGCCTACCAAGGATCCCAGCTGCTGGAGTGCGCTCCCATGTGTGCCTGCCTGTGCCAAATAAAGAGGTGGGGGAGCAGAAGGCTATGGCTCTCCCACAGGACACAAATTCAGGGGAGAGGACAGCACTACGTACCCTCTAGCGGTCCCTAGTTTATGATAAGTCCTTTCTTTCTGTGTTGATCCCTTCACCTTGCTCTTTCCTGTCAGCAAGGGGTGGGGGGTTCCCTGCAGTGAATGAGTCCCAGCATCCTCAGCCTAGGAGGATGCTAAATTAAGGATGTGGCGAGTCTCTCTGTGACAATATGCAAGCGAATGGCAGAGTAGGGCTTTTTCTTGGGGGCCTTGGGAACATGAAGCTCTCCCTTAAAGGAAGCTTCAAGCTCTAGCGAGCTGGACATAGCTACAGAAAGCTTTGCAAACCAGAGTAACAAGGGAGCTGGACCAGGCGAAAGGCAGCTAGAGCAGTGCTCTTAAATGGCTGGGCTCTTGGTGCAGCCCGATTCCTTTCCTATTAAACAGGTGCTACACCACAGCCCCCTGCACTGGTCCTCTCACCCCAAGTCCTGCCCTTTGTCAGGCACTTGGTCACCCAGAGATGTGCTGTCAGCCCCTCCCTTCTGGGTCAGCTCCTGTTGGCATGATGGTTTGGTTTTTTCCCAGTCTAATTTCAAGCTCTTGCCACCTTCTTTATTCCCTCCATTTTCTACAGTCCCAACTTGAGTGCAAAGCAGATCCCACCCTCCCTCCTGTCCCTGGTGCCACTAGTTTTTAAGGTTTCCCTTGCTTCTGAGAGGCCAGGCATAAACTGTGAGGATTCCAGAGCCCCCCACCTGTCTCAGACTTCTTTAGGCCTGGTCACGACCCATAGCTGCTGTTGACTCACCAAGGGTGGTAACAGAAGCTCCTACCAGCCTCAAGTACATTTCCCCTGGGAGAGTATTTGCCCCAGCCTTGGTCACATGACACCTGAGGTAGAAGTGTCATGGATTCTACCTTGAGAAATGGACCTCAGAGGTTGAGGTCTGTAAACAGAAATTTTGTGCTCCAAAAGTGGCTCATTTCCTGCTACTCCATCTCTGTAGCTGTCATGAAGTCCTTCCTGCCACTGTAGTGAACCCTAAAGTGCTGCAGCACTGAAAACCCGTAAGTTTCAGCCCCAGACCATGGTAGACATAGCTAACCACACTGGCCACTGACACCTGAGCTAATAGAATATATTCGTGTGTGTGTGTGTGTGTGTGTGTGTGTGTGTGTGTGTGTGTGTGTGTGTTTTCAGATAGAGCCTCACTATATAGCCTAGGGTAGACTTGAACTTGAGGTGATCCTCTTGCCTCAGTTTCCCGAGTGCTGAGATGGCAGGTATACCCAGTCATACCCAGCTGAGCTTGTCTCAGTCCTTTTTTTTTTTTTTTTTGAGACAGGGTCTCATTGTGCAGTTCAGCCTGGCCTTGAGCTCACTTCTGTAGCCCAGGCTAGTCTTGAACTCACACTGATCCTCCTGCCTCAGCCTCCCAAGTGCTTGGATTACAGGTGTGTGCCTCCACACCCGGCTCTGTCTTAGTCTTTTTTTAAAAATGTATTTAGAGGGGCTGGGGAGATAGCTCAGGGGCACAAGTGCCTGCCTGGCAAGTGCAAGGTCCCAAGTTTGATCCCTGGTTCTGAAAAAAAAAAAAAAAAAAAAAAGAATGCTAAAATGTATTTAGTACAGGGTCTCACTACACAGATCAGTCACACAGTGATCCTCCTGTTTTCAGCCTCCCAACACGCCCAGTTTCAGTTGTGTCTCAGTGTGCCCTAGGGGTGGGGCTGGCAGGGCACACTGGGGATCAAACCCCTGGTAGCTTAGTCCACTGAGCTATCTAGCCAGCCCTTTGTCTTAGTCTTAATACTGACTGTAGGGCCGGCGAGATGGTTCAGTGGTCTGAAGCGCCTGCTTAGGAAAGCTCAGGCAACTGCAGGGACTGCGGTTTGATCCCCGGCACCACATGCTGCGCCAGCCCCACCACCAGGGCAGGCTGGGTCAGCCACAAAATAAAGAAAGAAACAAAACAAGCAAAAAATAAATAAATAAAATTTAAAAAAAAAAATACTGACTGTAGCCATTTTATCTTGTGGGGTCTTTTTTTTTTTAAATTTATTTATTTATTTTTGTACCAGGAATCAAACTTAGGACCTTGTGCTTACCAGGCAAACACTTTTACTTTCTTGTATTTTTTTCCTTTCTTGAGACAGGTTTTTTGTGTCAATCAGGCTGGTCTCTGAACTACTGGGTTCAGTGGAATTCTCCTGCCTCCACCTTCCAAGATGAGACTATGCGGATGTGTCACCATGCCCAACTTTTTTTTTTTTTTAAGTTTATTTTTATTAAACGTCATTTATTTATTTATTTATTTATTTATTTATTTATTTGTTTGTTTGTTTGTTTGTTTGTTTGTGTTCTGGCCGGCTCAGCCTGCCCTGGGGGTGAGGCTGGTGCAGCATGTTGTGCCGGGGATTGAACTGCAGTCGCTGTGGCTGCCTAAGTTTGCCTAAGCAGGCACTTTAGACCACTGAGCCATCTCGCTGGCCCTCCATGCCCAACTTTCTTAA